>LZPO01097410.1:49897-63821 GCA_001675575.1 Neotoma lepida
ATCCTTGGGGCTTGGGAAATGTCTCAGTGGATAAAGGTGCTTGATGCACAAGCGTGAGGCTCTGAGTTCAAATCCCCAGTGCCCACATAAAGAGCAAGGCATGGCTCTGCACCTCTAACCTCAGCGCTGTTGGGGGCCAGAGACAGGAAGGTAATGTGGCTCTCTGCCTGCCTGCCTAGCTCCAGGTTTTAGTGAGACTCTCTCAAGGGAACATGGCAGAGAGTGACAGAGAGGAACACCTCAAGTCCTCTTCTGGCCTCTGTACACACACACATGTGCATACATTACACATATACCTACAGCCCTACATACACATGAAGAAACAACTAAAAGAGGTCGTTTAAACTGTCAAGTGTTGTGAGAATACTGACAGTGATGGAGATCACGGTGACAAGGAGGGGACAATTGTGGTGTACTTATCTAAATCACTGTCATAGGTGCTCGGTTCAGAATGAACTCTTCCCACCTCTCTAGTGTCTCTAGCAGAGAAAAGCTTCATAGGTCTCTGGTGCTCACAGCAGCTGTGCTTTTCTGGCAAAGGGGCTGCAGAGGCCTGCAGTGCTTGCCGTTTGCCTCCCTTTCAGAGGGACTCACTGCCCCCAGGACATCTGCAGTCTTACAGTTTGAGAGACACTGGGATTTCCTGCCACCCTGACCACCAGGTCCTAGTCCTGGTTCAGCCCAGTGCAGGAGGCTGACTCTAACCTTTCACAGCCACAGNGAACAGGAAATTTAGGACTAGGCTCTTGATCATGCAGAGGTGACCCTCCATGAGACCAAATGAGTGCTGATCATGGGTGCATGCTCACCCCAGGGATTTCAAGCACAAATCACCTGTGTTAGAAACACAGGTTCTGTGGCACCTCAGCACCTCTGACTGGGAGTCAGTAACAGAAAATCACAAACCTGTTTGAGAACCATGACGAGGAGATAGGTGTGTACAAGGAAGGTGTAAGGATTATATTTGCATAAGAAACAAATTAACAATTACTTTGTACAACTGTCCCAGTTTGCTTTCCTATTGCTGTGACAAACATCATGACCAAAAGTAACTTGGGAGGGAGGGGTTTATTTCACGTAACAGTCCATCACAGAGGAAAGTCAGGGCAGGAACCAGGAGATGGGAAGGGAAAGTGGAGACTACGGAGGAACACTGAGTACTGGCCAGCATCTATCTTGCTAAGCCAGTTTTCTTACACAACCTGGGACCACCTGCTCAGGGGTGGCCACCACCCATGGTTGGCGAGCCCCTCCCACGCCAACCAACAATTGAGACAATTCCCCACAGACATGGCCATGGACTGATCTGATCTTGTCAGTGTCTCAATTAAGCCTGCCNCTTCCAAAGCAATTCTAGGTTGTGTCAGGTTGACAGTGGAAACTAAGCAGCACAACCACACTTGATATTCTTGTAAGAGACATNTTCTTTGCTCTCAGGTGGATAATCACGGCTTGTCCTGCACTTAACCCATGAGACTGTCATGAACAGACTTGGGTGTGGTCTGTGGAAAATGATACATAAAGCAGCTTGCACAGCCCAGAAGTCCCTGAAGAACCACTCTGAGTATTTTTCTAGTGTTTTGACTTTGATCCATGTCATTTCATCTCGAGCTGCATCCCACTTTAGCACCATACTCTGACAGCGAGGTCCAAGAAATGCTCTTGCTACCTCTTCTGGGCTTGTGGAGACCCTAGAAACCTGGCAGGCCTCCTGCCTTTCAGAGAGGAAGACCAGGATTATACAATTGTATAGAACAGGAAAGAGAGTACCCAAGGACCACATGTAGATGCCAACTCCATGCCCTGGTCCAGGCCCTCTTCCATTCTTCTAGACCCTAGTAAGGGGGAAAGGACATGGCTGAGCAAGAGAGGAGGACCAGCTAAGNGGTGTCTCCCCAGAAATGTTGTTTTAGTCCATTTGCTGCTCGTTAGTTCTTTTCAGCCCTTGTAATGTGAATCTTAAAAGGTCTTATAATAGAAAACACCAGGCCAGGTATTGGGGTAAATTCTGAAAGATCAGAGAGACAGAATAAGCCACAGCTAACCTCNCCTTGCCAACTTCTCAACTGATCTTGTTTCCTCAGACTGCAGGCTTCTGAGTCCTCATCTGAATGGATCTCAGCTCAAAAGAACTGCTCAAAAGCCTCAAAGCTCAAAAGCCTCAAAGCTTAAAAGGGCTGAAACGCCTGTANTTTCTGGTCCTCACGTCTTATATACCTTTCTGCTTCCTGCCATCACTTCCTGGAATTTAAGGCATGTGTTCTTCCCAAGCAAAGACATGGGATCTCAAGTATTGGGATTAAAGGTGTGTACCACCATGCCTGGCTCTGTTCCCAGTGTNGCCTTGATCTCACAGAGATCCAAGTGGATCTCGCTTCTTAGTGATAGGATTAAAGGCATGTATGCTGCCACTGTCTAGCCTCTATGTCTAATCTAGTGCCTGTTCTGTTCTCTNATGCCAGATAAGTTTATTACGGTGCACAATACATCAACCATAAGCCCTTATACAACTCCCCCACCCTTTCATCTAATGAGACAACTCAAGGCAGGAGAGCTCACCTACTGGATTATTTCACTGGTGACAGATGCCTTCTCTGACGACTTTTAGCCATGCCCTTCGCTCTGAGGCTCTTACCAGATGTTTATATGTTTCTTTGACGCTTTGACACACACTGACTCCACCTCCTCCTAACCTGCCCATCACCTGTACTGGCCTCTGGCTGTGGCTTCCTCTTTTGATTTCAAATTAAGACTCAATATCCTCAGTGGGGAGTAACTCCATATATTTTCTTCTCCAAGAACCCGTCTTTATTTTTCCCTATAGATTCTTTCTTTTCAAAGAATAAGTGGATCAGCCAATCTGCCAGTTACAATTTAACCTTTTTGCAAGTGACAGTCCTAAACTCAAAAATTAAGACTATAAAATAAGGGCTGGAAAGATGGCTCAGTGGGTAAAGGTACTTTGTCACCAAGCCTGATAACCTAAATTTGATTCCCACACTTTGCATAGTGAAAGGCAAGAACCCATTCCTTCAAGTTGTCCCCTGACTTCCACATATATGGTGTGGCACACGTGCACTCACACATGCACACACACACACACACACACAAAAAAAAAATAAATAAATGTTTCTTAAACATATTTTTTAAAAAAAAAGATTATAAATGGCCAAAAACTAGAGTTTTATCAGAATGAGCTGGCATATTTTGTCTCATGAATTGTTTAATTCAAGTAAAGAGCTTTTTTAAAATTTTATTTAGATTTAACAGGATTTCTTTTAAGAACTTAAATATACTGAAAAACNCTGCAAATGCCATTATACTCTCTTTCAATAGCACTAGACTAGAAGACTGGGTTTTCTGAGCATTCCTGCAGACTTCTTGGCCATGTGATCTTGTACAATTTACTCAGCCCTAGGTCTGTGTCTATAAAACAGGGATAATGACTTACCCCATGTGAATGTAGGACTGATTTCAGGCAATGCACACTAAAGCACTTTGTAAAGCTTTTCGTGTAACAGCACATGTGTGTGCCTGGTTGCTGGCCCTATTGTTTCCAAGACCTTTTCAAAGTCAGCATTTGGCCTTGTCTATGCACTTAACCTTAGCTTCTCATTTCAACCCCTCAGCCTTAAAACCCAGTGTCTCTTGCTTTATCTCTCCCAAACCCAGTCTCTTCTGCACCAAGAAGCTCTAAGTTCTGTGGTGATATATTGTATACCCTAATAAAATTTGCCTGAAGATCAGAGGACAGAACAGACCACTAGATTAAACATAGAGGCCAGACAGTGGTGGCACACACCTTTAATCCCAATACTTAGGAATCACATGCCTTTAATCCCAGCACTAGGAAGGAAGTAATATGGCTGGACAGAGAAAGGTAATAAGGCGTGAAGAGACAGGAAATGGAGCCCCTTTCNGCTAGAGGCCTTTCAGCTGACCCTTTTCGGCTGAAGTCCTTTTCGGCTGGACCCCTTTCAGCTGAGGACTCAGAGGCATTAAGTCAGAGGATTCGTAGAGTTGGCAAGGTGCGACATGGCAGTGGCTTGTTCCTTTGTCTCTCTGATCTTTCAGCATTACCCCAATATCTTGACTCCAGGTTTTTAATCATAAGACCCTTAAGAATTAATGTTAGAAAGTTCAGCTTTGGTTGGTAAGAAGTTCAGGCTGGACACAGCAGACGCGGTAAACCACTATGCAGCATTCTGGCTGGAATGCTGTCGACTTTAGTTACTGTAGGTGTTGAGCATCCCTGCTCATCTGGTAGTGGTAGTGGTAGTGTTTGTCAGCTTGTTTTCTATAAAACCTCTAAGGAGAAGAATTACTGGGCTGGAGAGACAGCTCAGAGGTTGAGAGCACTGACTGCTTTTCCAGTTCAATTCCCAGCACCCACATGGCAGCTAACAACTGTCTATAACTCCAAGATCTGACACTCTCACACAGACATACATGCAGGCAAAACACCAATGCACATAAAATAAAAATAGTAAATTACTTTTTATAAAAGGGGAGAAGAATTACTATACGTATGGCTGGGGTTTTGAGCTTAGCATTTCAGAGGCTGCCAGGCAAACTACAGAGTATGACAAAAGGTATGGGATATCACATTTGTATAGATTGGACTCACCACAAATTCACAAAATCAAGAATTCCAGATAAAATGTTTCAGCCTGGAAAAATATGAAAAATATTATGGGGAGCTCCAGAACCCTTTAACTGCACATTGTTTTGAGAATCAGAAGTACAAGAAGGTGTCTGTATTGGGGGAAAGATACAAGAAGATGTTTGGACTAGAAAAAGAACCCACCCTTCAAATTCACACCTTCAGTGAATAAGAACTGAAAGTTGTTAAACACTTGACACACGTCCAGCCCTCGAAACTGCCACAAGGACTCCCACAGAAGAGAGCGCATCTATCACCTGCCTCAAGAGCACTGGGAAACAGTGCAGTGGCAGCTGAAGCCCATGGAGCAGAGGTCTAAGTCCTGAAACCACACTGCTTCACATTACAAGATGCCGTNATTGAAAAGAAACTGCTTTCGGTAAAAATGAATTTTAAATCCAGTTGTTTTCACTGACAAAAAAAGGAGGAGGAGGAGAAGGAGGAGGAGGACAGCGGCAGCAGAAGCAGCAGCAGCAGCTCCAAGGTCAAAACAGAACCTGGCCCTTTTTCCCACAAGCCAATTTCCCTTTGCCAACATTTTAGATCCACACAACTCCTCTACCTTCTCAGTGGCCCAGGCCCCAAAGTTTGGGGTCCCTCTTGAGTCTNACTCTCCTTACCTCTATCTAATGTCAAGTACACCAAGGTTCTTTCCAAATGTTTCAAATGCAGGTTTCCCTTTTACTCCCCCTGCAAACACCTTCATCTGGATCTACACACCTCAGATGAGAAGGACAAGGTCTGCAGCTAATTGACAGAACTCCCATATGTAAAAACATGCTTAGCAAATAGCAGCTCTTCGATACACGCTTGCTGAATAAACAAGTGACGGCTAAGCCATCTGATGACACATGGGCCACTGCTGGTAATCCAGCTGCTGATCTATAGACTGTCTGTCCCCAGCCGCTGTCCACAGCGTTTCCAGAGTCATCTTTACAGAACACCATTTCCATTAAGCCATCCGTGCTTCCTTTCTAAGAAAATGGGTTTAGATTTTACTCTTGCCCAGTCTGTCCCCTGCTCTACCTGCCCCTTTTTCTTCCCCAGGTCCCTCCACCAAGCTGACTTGTCTCCCTGATGAACAGACCTTCTGTGATCACTCTCTATGTGGTCTTCATGCGTGCTCTATTATTCTCTCCAGAAAACGCTCCCTTTTCCTTTCAGCCTAAGCCCATGAACTGCTTTATCCTTGGACTCTCTAGAGTAGCCTAGAGTACCCTCTCCGTGCTCCAATCTTCTGTACTTGAGCGTCTCCATTTAACCAGGTGCTACCATGCACTGCAATTTTCACAAGTTAGAGTCTTTGCTCTGAACTTAGAGTCTTTTGAATCCCATAGAACACCAGCCACAGTGCTACCCAGAGTACAGATTTCTGGAAGTCTCCATAATCTGGATTAAACATGGGCTAATAAGATGGTCCTACTCAAGAGATCTCATCTATTTCCCCTTCCCAGAGCAATCCATGTGTCCCTCTTAGGGTCCCTCTTGTTAGCTAGCTTCTCTGGAGCTGTGGGTTGTAGTCCTGTTATCCTTTCCTTTACATCTAGTATCCACTTATGAGTGAGTACATACCATATTTGTCTTCCTGGGTCTGGGTTACCTCACTCAGAATGATATTTTCTACTTCCATCCATTTGCCTGCAAATTTCATGATGCCATTGTTTTTTTACAGCTGAGTAATACTCCATTGTGAAATACTCCATTTTCTTTATCCATTCTTTGAGGCATATAGGTTGATGCAGGAGGGAGGGGCTTGGTCCTGCCTCAACTGAATGTACCAGGCTTTGCTGACTCCCCATGGGAGGCCTTATCCTTTCAGAGGAGGGGATGGGAGGTTGGTTAGATGGGAGGAGAGAGAGGAGGGATGAGAGAAGGATCAGTGGCTGGTATGTAAAATGAATAAAAAAAATTCTTAAATTAAAAAAGAGATGGTCCTACTCAGGATGAGAAGAAAGGAAAAGGGAAAAGGAAGAAGAATGAGGCTTTAGATTCAAACACCCAGATATAAATGGAGATATGGAACGTCGGTGTATTGATACAGCGAAGAGTCATTGATGAAGCCAGGCATGGTTGCTCACCCTGTAATCCAACACTAGGGAGTCTAAGGCAGGAGGATCACTGTCATTTGAAGCCACCATGATGGTGACACAATATTCCTGTACCATGCTGCCCATCATTTGGCCATTCCCAGGCCCTTTCTGCTTCCAGAGGCTCCCAGATGGAAGGAATTTTCTTCTATTCCTCAGAATGAGAACCTCATATGATTCCATGTGATAATGGACCCGAACGGCAAATGGTAATTGTGTGATTGATGCTGGAAGTAGATAGTTGCCCATCTCTCATGCAGCTGCCTTCCCTCCTCCATGCCGTCTTAAAGGGGACTGTTCTAGTCAGCACTTAGATAGCAAGAGACCCTGAGGCAGAGGCTCTTAGCATGGCTGTGCCCATATATATTCCTAACAACAAACTATGAGATAATAAGTTTTGGTGTCCGAAGATATTAAGCCCGGATAATCTGTTACAAAAGCATTAATAATTAATACCTAGATGGTACTCCATCTAGGAAGTAAGGATAAAATTGTGGTGAATATGGAATAACCTGACAGGACAGATACTTATGTATGCAAGGCTAGGGAGACATAGGGATGACAGGACAAGGTAACCTCTATCAAAGGATAATAGATACCTATATCACCACCTTCATGGTGGGGGACACAGGGAAGACAGGGTCAATGCCTACTCAAAGCTCTGCTCCCCACTATCCAGCACTGGGACTTGGCTCTGTTCACACCTCTCCATGTCTCCTTGCACAGTTTCAGAACACTGCCTTCACGGCTTACCATCAGCCCCATATGCCGGGGCCATATACAAAACACAAAGAAGAGCCACAGGGACTTAAGACTAACCACCAAGCTTAATCTCTATTCACTCATTAGGAAGCCCATGGCAAGACTGCTCTTTTTAACTCAGTTTGAAGTCAATAAATTGTCTCTTAGGATATAGTACATAATGGGTATTTCAACCAAACTATATTATTTTTTTTTGCTTACTATAGATACCAAAATTACTTTTAAGATTTATATGTGTGTGTGTGAATTGTATGCACTGTGTATATTAGGGGAGGGAGGCCTCTGCAGAGGCCAGGACAGGGTGTCAAATCTCCTGGAGCTGAATCACAAGAGGTTCTGAACCTGCCTACTGTGGATGTTGGGAACTGAAGCCAGGTCCTCTAGAAGGGCAGTATGTACTCTTAACCTCTGATCTATCTCTCCAGTCCCCAAATTACTTTAGTAATAAAGCACATACGGAAGTACAAAACTCTGCGCAAGTACCACATGATCTAAACAGTATAAAGCCCAACCCATTCTCATTTAAATGTTTCCTTGAAGAATTTTCACCATTTCTCACCAAAAAGCAACAGCAACCTAGGACCCAAAACAACTTTCATGCTGCCAAGCAATAGGACTGAGATTCAGTTATAAACAGGTATCCCTAAGTTCTAGATTCTGACACAAACTTCAGGCATTTCATCCAAGAGATAGAAGGTTCTTGGTGTTATTTACTTTGGGCTGTAACATGGCTATTTTACTTACCATTTGGAAGTCAGAGGAGAAGGTAAGCTTTTGTCCACAGGAGCCGTTAACACCTGGTGGTTTACAACATCTAGATACTTCTCAAGGTGAATCTGTTAGAGAGAAGTCAAAGCTGGGGCCATTATGGTGGATGTAAAATACTCAGCTAATTTACTTCATTTCATTAGGTCAATACTCTGAATCTTGTAATTAAGCCCCCCAAAATGCACAAAANACTGTATGTTATTACATGCCTAAGGTATCATTAGGCATCCCAGGGCCAAATTACTTCAAATGTTCCCAAAAAGCATAATGAACAATTGAGACTCAACACTTATGTGACCCGCAGCCCTCATCACAAATGAAACCGCACCAAAGTCAGTAAACAGCCTGGCTATGCAGATCCGACCCGGNATGCCAACATGGAACATCTTTCTCCTACATGAGCTTCAGGCAGTCATCTGAGGAAGACAGCCTGGTGGTCACCCTAAACCCAGCTCTGCTAAAGAACGACATAGGGACCTGTGAGAACCACCAGTCCTTTCTTCTCTTTCCAGGATTTGATTTTACTAACCAAAGCTTTACTTACTTTTAACCCCATTTCAGTCCTTTGGATTGCTGTCTCAAGATTTTGAATGTCTAGAGGATCTCTTGTCTGCTCACTTGAGAATTTTGTTAATTTCTCCCTTAATCGATGAAGGTCCTCATGGACCTGAATGCAAAAATAAATAATAAATAAATAAATAGATTGAAGTATACATTGTCTATCTATTGCAAATCTTGTTGTTGGTTTTTGAGACATGGTTTTATATAGTCTGGGCTAGCCTTGGATTTTTCACTAAGTAGCCAAAGATGACCTCAAACTGCCTCATCCTGCTGCCTCCACCTCTGGAAACCGGGATTATAGGTGTGCTCCAACACACTGATTTTTATTCAGTACCAGAGACTGAATCCAGGATGAGGCAAGCACTCTAGCAACTGAGCCACATCCCCAACCCTGTAGTTATCGGCAGTACAGACCTATGGTGGGCTTGAGTTGCTAGACACACGTGCCTCTATGGTATTCATTCAGAAGGACTGCCTCCATGGCATTAGGACAGCCCTTATTAGGAGGATTCTATCATCATCTCAGAGTTTGGACAAGAAGCCTTCTGTACCATTTCTGTTTTGTGTTGCTACTAGAAACAGAGTCAAGATGGAAGGGTAGCCGGGATGGCTCCGGCTCTCCCAGGTGGTGAAGCAGATGGGCCAGAGATGGTAAGTCTGTGCCAGACTCTGATTGCTACAGACAGGTTAAGGTAAGAAAATCGGGAACTTCTAGCTGAAGTAGGGCTCTAGCAGAAGTGATTCTTTCAAGAGTACAGCAAATGTGCCCACAGGGCCTGGTGGCTTTCTGTCCTAGCAGGCTCTGCCACACACTGTTCTGAGGAAGCAGTTCTGTATGTGTGCCTTTGATTTTGTTTTGCTTAGTGAGAAATGGAAATAATTCATGAAGGGGGAAAAAAAGAAAAGCAGTATATGCCGTTGCTTTAGCTTGCCCCGCTGAAGTGTGTTTTCCTTAGAAATGGTGAACATGTGTCCATCAGCCACCCTCAGGATCAAATCGGCATCATGACACAAGGAAGCGGCTGACTCTCTGCATGCATATTAGAAACCAAACTTCAGATAAATGCAGATGGCACTGATTATTTCGTGGGCTGCTGCCACAAGGAAAACATTTTGTTATGCTAATTCACAACCCCAGACACCTGTTTCAGCAACAGTCACACCAAGAGCAATCTGCAGACTGGGTTGCTAAAGGCATTTTGAAAAGTCTACCTGTGCTCTGGTAGGATAACTGGACTTGCACATTGGTCCAGCCTATGTTATTGTTTACTTGGGTATGTTCCCACGGAACCCAGTGCCATATTCAAGAGGCAGAATTTGCATCTTTTCACTGATGCACATCAAAGTCTGGCAGACACATCTGATTATTTGTACTCTGCTCAAATCGTCACATAGAGCCTCCAGGGCTCACAGATTGATACTTGAACACACTCACTGTTTGCCTGTAGGGATCAATGATGAAGAGGCATGTCTTCTGATTCTTTTGTCCAAATCACCGCTGTGACCTGATTTACCATCTACTGCTTGAGAACATGTGNAATGTAAGGGGCAGTTCAAGGGGAGAGCCCTTTGGGGCCCTTACATTTTGCTTCCTCCTAGGAGTGAACTGGCTCTCTCCCCTGTGTTTGTAGCTCCACAGATCTGTCTATAATGATGTCTTTCAATTGTGTGAGGGAGTGAGACTGAGTTGATTTATTCACCAAGGTATCAAAGGTTTTAGTTTTCCTCCATCTGCCCCTTGTCTGGGCAACAACACTCCTTCCTAGAGTTGTGAGAGAATATGTAACAGGCCCAATACAGAAGAACCCCGTAAATGGCAGCTGCACAAAGCCCCTAGCACTGACTCTAAGCATACAGTTTCCATGTATATTATCCAAATTTTA
Source organism: Neotoma lepida (assembly GCA_001675575.1). Taxonomy (NCBI): domain Eukaryota; kingdom Metazoa; phylum Chordata; class Mammalia; order Rodentia; family Cricetidae; genus Neotoma; species Neotoma lepida. Next base: position 60,622 of record LZPO01097410.1, read on the forward strand.
GCACCTCCTCTAGTTTTTTTTTTTCTGCCAGAACAGAATCATTTCCCTACTTTTTGGAATTAGTGAGTGAAGGTGAGACAATGGGCATAAAAATGAAGCAATACAGACTTTGTTGCCAGGTGCATGTGACCTGGACTCCTGCCTGGACTTGGGAAAGTTCTCACCTGGAAACTAGGGATTCCTGCTAGCTACTTCAGAATAGGAGTCAGAAATGATCTGAAATGTGTTTTGTACAAGTAAGCCTCAGAAGAGGGTGTGGAACTCCTGCTCCCTGGATTGAAAACCCTAGCAAAACTCACTGCATGTGACTAGCTGATACTCGATAATATTGCTGNGTGAAGTTGCTCACTTTACTTTCTCAAGAGGGTTCTTAGGGTCTTGCCAGGTTATTTTGTCCTCTCCTCTTAAGAAGTACCTGTTCGTATGACTGCACTGGAGACAAGCACTGTGGGAAACATCACACCAGACCTGGCAGGAAATGAAGTTAAATTCTAAGTTTCTATTGCTTCAGTTATGTCTAATCTGCCATACTGAAACTTTGCAGGTCACCCATTATCTTTATGAGTATAAAAAACATTACTTGCCATACAGTTTCCACTTAGAAACTATTATTGTTTTGACAGTCTGGGGACAGAACCATTATTAAGAGAAACCCTTGAAAGGCTTAATGNAACAAAGATTTGCTGAAGATCCTGAAAGATCCTTGAGACCAGACGCCACACAGTCGTTAGCAATATAAAATTCCATGTTGTTCACTTCTACTCAGCACAAATGTTGGCTGACTCATCCTCATATCTTGGAGTTACTTTTGACCTTGTTGGTATTATATGATTTATTATAAATCATACACAGGGACTGATGANAAAGCCAGTGAAAACATCAAGCTGTCAATTTAGCTTCATTGTTTCCAAGCTATGTGTTAAGATATAACTGCTGGACTTTTGTAACATACTTTCAAAACTGATTAAAAAGGTGATTTTGATGGAAAAACCAGGTATCCTTCACTATAGGAACAGTATGTTAAATATACAGATACGAGGACACACATACACATCTACACACATGACCTGTTTAAGGATCCACACACAGTGGATGTTCCCACTTAGATCAAATTACTTTATATGTTTGTACTTGACTTTCTTCTATAGACTGAGGCCTAATACTTGCCTAGCATGGTTGTTAGGGCTCCATGAGATAGCCCAGAGCTGCCAGCAGGGCCTGGCTCTCCCATATGCTGGCTATGACCCTCCTTAGATTCAGTTAAAATTGTAAAAACACCTAAATTATAGGCCCTAAAGCGAAAGACATTGTAGTTAATAGAATGTTGCCAAAGAGAACTCCATGAAGACCCAGTTCTCTGGTTCCCATATCTGACAATGGTACAGAATATTGNCAACTGGAACTATTATGGAAAGTGCAAGCATTTAGCTTTCCTGGCAAGCCACCCAGATAGTTTGTTTACAACAGTATTACTTGTGTTGAAATTTGCCCCTAAGTACTTTGGATCTATTCTCAAAGTTCTGCCCTGCTTTGCTTTCTCTTGCTGTGATGAACACCATGATCAAAAGCAACTTGGGGAGAGAGGGTGTGTTTCATCTTACAGCTTACAGTCCAACCTTGAGGGAAGCTAGGCCAGGAACTCCAGCAGAAGCCATGGGAGAACTCCATTTACTGTCTTCTTCTCCTTGGCTCACACTTAGGCTGCTTTCTTACACAACACAGAACCATCTGCCCAGGGGTGGCACCATACACAGTGGGCTGGGCTCTCTGACATCAGTCAGCAATCCAAAAATACCCCAGACTTGCCTACAGGCCAATCTGATGGAGGCAGTCCCCTACGTGAGCCTCCAAAGATAATTCTGGGCTCTGTCAAGTTGACAATGGAATCTACCTATACCTATGTCTAACCTATTAATCTGTTGCACTCATAGAAAAGGGTCTCTATATACGTTAAATGTTAGGTCAGCTCTAATCACTTGTTTTTACTTTCTGAGAATTTGATTATCACGGAATCCTTCCATAAAAAATCAACCTATACAGTTTTACAAATGAATGTCTAGTTTCTAACATAGATCATTATCATCTTTTCATGCATTCTACATATACACACATAAACGTAGGAGAGTCGTGGACTGTTGATGAAGGCATAGTGAACAGAAGGGTGCCTAAAAGGCCTCCGTGCAGAACAAAGGAATGCTTCATCATTCCNTACTCTCCAACGCCTGCTCACATCGCATGGAGTCACAAGTTCTATTACAACATGGAGCACAAGTAAGTTTGGATTGCTCTTTGAAATGCTACAATAAGCTCTGTAGTGGGAAACGGGCCTGTGCTTCCGTTAAAATCTGATGCTAACCTGGTGAAGGGATGTTTCTTGAACCCTTTGATGCTTATGGCTCATGACGATATCACTTAGTCATGTGACCTGACCCAGTGTCAGGGAGTCTATGCATCNCTGAGGCAGTAAAGGTTCCTAACAGGCCACGCTGCAAACATTTGTAGATGGGATGGAAAATGGCACAAACCCACGAGGTAACTTATTAGATGACACAGTCTAAGTTCTGAAAGTTCTAATTAAGGAGGTGAGATGAGGATACTACTTTCAAGATTGTTCATGGGTATCACGTTCTTTTCTTTTGATAGTAATTCTTCTCTAGTTNAATTCAAAATTAAAATTGAGGTTGACTGTTTCAAAGTTATACCATTTGAAACAATCTTAAAATCAATAATGTTTTTTTTTATCCCATGCCCACTTGAAATAGAATTGGATAATTATGAATCGGTTGCTGGTANAGTTATTTTAATGCACTGGAGTGGAAAAGGAAGGATTTAAGTGCCCAGGAACAAAAGGAGACNTGGGTAAAGATCCTGTTTATACAGGGACAATGGGTTGGAAGGTTTGAGAACCATGTTGGCATTTTCTGTATATATGGGTCTACCTGCAATATTTATCTTTACGTAGTTTCCAAAACATTAATAAATAGTACTAGCCTTGTTGCAAGGTAAAATTAAAATATATGCAGCAAGCACTTAGAATGGTGTGAGATACCTGGTAAATGCTTGACTGATGTGATTTTTCTTTGAAATTATCTTAGAGTCTATGTTTTGCAATACAATTGAAAGTAATGGCTGTCTGATTTGGATACTGAAGGGTATCCAAATGTAAGAAGAACTTCTAACCAGTCTTATTAATAAACACG
>LZPO01097410.1:73491-85580 GCA_001675575.1 Neotoma lepida
TTCTAAGTGCTAAGCCATCTCTCCAGGCACCCTCAACTGTGTTTTAAAAAATATACTTTCGTTATCATAATTGCAAGAGGATAGGTTATTTGCATTTTATGATGAAGAAACTGGTGTGGAAATACAAGTTTTGGTTTGCCCAAAGTGCTCAGGCGTAACTGCTGCCTTGTGTGTTCATGGTCAAGTCATGGCCCAGAGGAAGGTAGAGTTGAAATGTTTTGTTACTCCATAGTAATCAGAACTACTTAAGGTGGCTGCTTTGGAGTAAGACTTGGTAGAAGGGACTAATACCTACAAACTCATTTTAAATATGCTTTTATTGCTGTCTGGGATGGTTGAAGACTTAATTATGGATGGAAAGGGGAAAAAAATCTGCCCAGAGAATATTACATTAAAATAGAGCATTATTTAACATAGGAAGTATGTGCAATGTATTAAATATTAAATATACAGTAAAAGGCCATCTATGCCTNAAGTCTTTAAAAATATCTGGGTTTTTGTTTTCTCAATTCATTTCATTTAAAGCAGAGACATATCTGTTAGCCACTTTTACTGTGTAGGATTAATATCAGCAAATCCCCTCTGCTGTCCTATCTAGATGGAGGGTTCTGTGTTACAGTAACCCTTCCTCCTTATGTTTGGTCATGCAGTGCTTCTTAACTTGATTCTAGGTTTCCTTTTTGGGGGACAAGGTCCTGCAAGTAGCCCTGGCTGGTCTGGAACTCACTATCTAGACCAGGCTAGCCTCAAACTCATAGAGCTATGCCTGCCTCTGCCTCTGANTGCTGGCATCAAGGGCATGCACCACCATACCCTGCAACTCTGGCATTCTTAACCCAAGATTACTTTTACTGTGTTTTTATTTATTTTGTTAAGAATCAAACCTTATTTTTGAGATTTCAACTGACACTGTAGCAAACTTTCTTGTCAGACTATCTTTGGATTCCCAGCCCCCAAATAACAATACGGAGACTTATGAAAGAATTATGAAAGCTCAGCCTTTAGCTTGTTTCCAACTTGCTCTTATAACTTAATTAACCCACGTTTTTTTATCTATGTTCTGCCATGTGGNTTGGTTACCTCTCCTCAGTACGGCATATCCAACTTGCTTTGAGTCTGCTGGTGAACCACCCCCCCCACCCCTCACCCCACCTAGAATCCTCCTCTTCTTGTTCTCTCTCCCCAGAAATCCCACCTATCCTCTCCTGCCTAGCTATTGGCCATTCGGCTCTTTATTAAACCCAACAGAAGGCGCCTTGGCAAAGACGTATGTATCTTTACAGTGTACAAAAAGATTATCCCACAACAGGATATCTAACTATTGACTGAAAAACGTGTTCATCCCCCTGTATAGTGCAGGAGATTGAACCTAAGGCTGTGTGCATCTTATAGGAGCCCTCTACCACTGAGCTACATCCCCAGGGAAAATTTAACTTTGTGTGTTTAGAATTTAGAAGCCTTTGCTCTCTGGTTCTCAGGTCTCTAAAACAGTGGGACCAAGACAAGAAAGCTCAATTCTTTGATGGATAGGCTTGGCCTTGGAGACTTTCACAGCAAGTATTTATGATGTTGCTTCTTGTGGCAAAACAAGCATTCTTGGCAGGATCGCAAGTGTTTCTCCCTCCACCAGACTCCAGTGCTTGGAAAAGGCTTCTGAGTTACTGAGGACTTCCCTGTTTCAGGTGGAGTCTGGTGTTTGGTGACAGCGGGAGGGGCTTGAGTCATAACTCATGGATTTCCAACAGTTCTGGAGATAATCTGAGTGGAGCCTTTGGTCTGCTCTAGAGATGCCTTTGGTTCGGTAATGCTTCCAGGGCTTTATTTTCTTCGGCAGAGGGAAGAGAGATGTACCACAGGCACCCAAAGTTGTCACCATAGCGACTCAGTCAATTGTCAGACTAAGAACAGTGATGTCCACTGGAAATTAGGGGCAGAAACTGGTTTTTTTTTTATTGTGATACTTAATACATTTATGTTTTCCAACTTATGTTAGGACTTGAGATTTTTGTGTCTATTCCAAGAGAGATGTTGTCATTAGCTTAAGAAGGAGTCAAATAGGGAGAAGGTCGTCCTCCTCAGACAGAAGGGCCTACAAGCAAGACCACGCTGTGCTGGTGTGTATNAGGGCACTGTGAGTTGAGCTTCTCCAAAGCTGTTCACTCAGAAAAGTTGGGGAGCCAAGATTTAATCCATCTTTCTGTTCTTGCAAAACATGACTTAACGTTTTGGCAACTAGAACTGCACATTATCAAAGTGGAGACAGGAGGAATGGCAGAAGATTTTCCCACAAAAGCAAGAACTTTGACAGTTCTTAAATAAGTTTACACTCCTGGTGTGTGACCTCTGGAGCCTTTGGTGGGAAATGTATTGAGTCAGTCAAATCGTAAATGAAAACGTCTCTGTAGGTACCTGCTGCTCGCTTCCTTATCTGTGGAGCGGAACATCTGACTTAATGTGAGAAGCCTGACAGTGTTCTATACTGTTGACGAGGGCACAAGTTCCAGGGAACTGTCTTTGCAGTAAGTGGGAGGTGGTGTAGAGTGGGGAGAGAGAGATCTGTATTGTGCCTTAGCTGTGTTGCACAGGACCATTTGTGACACAATGTTGTATCATCCCCCTGGAAGGTTCGAGCATGTCTAGACAGACTTTCATTTCTGATATGTCTCTCTAGCTGCTGGCTTTTGTGCGGTAGAAGAAGGTAAGAACATTCTTGACAGCATGCAGTGGTCATGTGATTTTAACAACTTGGTGCCTTTTGCCCCATATAATTCCTTCAGCAGTAACTGAATTTATTTGTGAATTCAGTGAATAATCAAATCTGATATAAAATCATTTTATAAGGTTAAAGTCTGAAAGTTGTTGGAAACTTTCCTGCCAAGAATGACAGTCTGGACATGACATTGTATTTACATTGGAGCTAGCGCACAGGTACCTCAAATAGATCTCTGCAGACAGCTTACCCAGAAAGCAAGGTTGACGCAGGTCTNGGCAACCCAGGACAGTTGTGAAACTCAAAGAGCCTTTATGATGTTTTGCAGAGTTCGGAAGCAACCAGCTTTGGGTTTAATTTTCCATGCAGACCTGACTGCTGGTTCTGACCTGCCAGCTGAGGCTTTGATCAACATCTGTCTGTCCAGGGAAGGAAAGTGTGCAGTCATTTGGTCATAAGTAGCATAGAGATGCAGGTAGGATGGGTGTGGTTCTGTCTGAATTCTACTGGAGTTTTCTTGGGGGGAAATGGGCCCACTGAATTTGTAGCCTCTTTTTAGTTATCCAATTTTAAGTAAGTGAACTTTATTCCACAAATATTTACTGTTTGTTTTTCCCTGGGCCATCCATTGTAAATACCTAAAATATTTGGCCCAGTCACCTACATTGTCAGCAGAATGATAGCATTATCTCATGGAATAAGTCTTATCTAGTCTTCTTACTAAAAATATTCAGAGGTTATTTTCGGGCATCTATAATTAATTGCCAAATACTTTTTTATTATTAATATTCAAAGAAGCCATGCAGTAGATTAGGCAGACATATATTTTACCAGTACAAGGGGAAGACCTTTGTACCTGGAGTGAGAGGTTCCTCTGGGTGTGTTGACTCATTTCAGTTCTGTGAGAAAAGAAAACGCCNACTTAGGACTGGAGAGGTGGCTCAGAGGTTAAGAGCACTGACTGCTCTTCCAGAGGTCCTGAGTTCAATTCCCAGCAACCACATGGTGGTTCACAACCATCTGTAATGAGATCTAGTGCCCTCTTCTGTATACATAATAAATACTGTAGGATTTTTATTTTGCTCGTGACCAGAGCTAGCTCACTTCTTTGGGGCTTCTTTCCTCTAAGCCAGGGAATCTCAGCATCCACTGTTGTCATTCTGGACCGGGCAACTCTGTTTGGGGCTGTGCTGTTTAGCAAGCATTCTTGTCCTCTGTGCACTAGATGCCAGTGTCATTTCCCAACTTGTGACAACCAAAAAGAAAGTCTCCAGGTGTCCACACAAGTTTGTGGGGCACCAAATCATGTCCCCGTGGAGAACCATGGCTTTGGATGGAATTAGAACTACAGTTTTGAATGTATGAAAGTGATGAGGGGCTGGAGAAGGTGCTGACCTGCTAAGGGCACTGGCTGCCCTTGCTGAGGATCAGGGTTCAGTTCCCAGCACTCACCATCAGGTAGTTCATGACTGCCTGTAACTCCACTTTCCAGGGATCTGATGCCCCCTTCTGGCCTCCAAGAACACTGAACACGTGGTACACATGCAGGTGAGCAGACACATGCATATATGCATAAATAAAAATAAAGTTCTTTAAAGGAATGGGATTCAGAGATGTTTTCTCTTTCTGCAAAATATGGGTAGGTGTTGTCTGTGAGTCCGAACCCCCAGGATTGGGTAATAGTGGTCTTTGCACACATCATGTAAACTTAAAGGCTGATGAGTTCTGCTTGGTTCTCATAAAACATGCTGCCTTATTCTCTCCCACTTCCTGCCAGCTTCTTTATATTCTTGGGTGTTTGTGCCATTGCATTGTGAGGTCTTCTAAAGGCAAGCAGAGACCTTGTGCGCCCACGCGCACACTCACANACACACAGTTATTTTAAGATGAGGCCATGATGACCAATTCCAGATGACTACTGGGAGAAAGTAAACTGGAAGCAAGGGGGAGGATTGGGCTGGATTTCCACTGCTTCAAGTTTTAAACCTTTCCACTGTGATGTAAAAAGCCTGAGGGCATGTGGAGACATGAGCGTAGAGTGTGGCCAGCAGAGGGAAGGCAGGCTAGGGAGGTAGGGAGTGTTAGAAGCAAAGGGAATCGCTGTGGAACAGTGCAGCTCTGCCACCCTGCTGTGCTAGCAGTACAGGCCTCTCCCTGCATCTCCACACTGCTCCTCGCAGGGACCTGTCCTAGGCCCCCAAACAAAGGCTACCTGTGCTTGTGCCAGGAGGTACAGAACGGCTACTCAGGGAATTCCAGTTGGGAATTTGCTGACATTTCTCTGTGTGGCTTCACAGCCCTAGCACTGTGGTTTTAACAGCCAGGTTCTTGACACAGCACCGTGATCTCTTATGTGTGTGGTTTTCTGTGTTGTAGTATGACAGCATGCCTAGAAGACATCCTCTCAGAGTTTGGGCCCTGTGGTTGTNCCAGTTGCAACAGCAAAGGCATGTTGAGGTTTCTAACACTCTATCTGCTGGCTGACGGAAACCCTGGGTCTCACGCGTCTTCCCAAGCCACATCTCCCTAGACTCTCTTCTTTCATAATGGCTGTCTTCCCCTTCGGCTGACGTCAGACTATGCTACCTCCTGTAATTTTCCTAATTGCTTTCTCTTCTGCCTCAACAATGGAAAAGAAAACTTTGAGACGTCATATTTTACAAGGTGGTCAGACTGGAAAAGAGAAGAGGCCCCAGAGCATCCTGAAGGAGGAGACTCTTTCCTCATAAGAGCTGCATGTGGCTCCAACCACAAGTCAGGAGTGCAGTAGCATAGAGAACACTGGGTTGGGATTTGGGGGATGAGCATCTTTTTAAAAATTAGGTTTTATTTTTATGTGTATGGTGTTCTGCCTGTATGTACATCTGTGCACTACATTTGTGCCTGGTGCCTGTGGAGTTACATATGGTTGTAAGCCACTGTGTGGGTGCTGGGAATTGAATGCAGGTCTTCTAGACCAGTAGCTAGTCCTTTTAATTGCTGAGCCGTCCTTCTAGCCCCATGGGAGTGAGCATTCACTTCAGGTGCGTCCATGTTCAGTCCCTGCACCTTCTTGCACATTTCAATCTTGAAGCCACAAAAGAAGTTTGGTCTCTATTTGAGGTGGTGTGACACAGGTCCCTCTGGCCAGACTCTTGCAGGGCTGTGGTGGCTCAGTTCCCTGTCATCTCTCCTGCTTCCTTGATGCTGGCTGCACCGAGAGAAGGAAGAGGAACTGTGGGTTCAGCAGGAGAGAGGAGACCATGAAAGACTCTTGGAGCTGGCGTAGGAGCCACCGATGCCTGGCTAGAAAGGCAGTTTCAGTTTGCAAAAGAGTAAAAACTAAGCTGAGGATGTGGTGCAGCGGGTAAAGTGCTTCTCTAGCTTGCACTAGGCCCCAGGCTACATCTCTGACACCTCAGATGCATGCCACACCCTGTAACCAGCACTAGGGAGGTGGAGGCAGGAGGATCAGAAGTTCAAGAAAACTCTGCATTCTCAGAATAATACTGCTTTCTGGAAGGCTTGTCCTGATTTGCAGTGGCAAGTGTCACATCCCTCAAGATGTGATGGAAGATGTGATTTGGCTGTTAAGTCTGTTGGTATTAAGTATTCTCATTATACTGCTGAAGGAGGCATGGATTAATTCCTGGCCCAGTAGAACTGTGTCATCTTTGGAATGCACTTGTTTTGTTGTCTGGGGCTGAGAGTGGCTAGATATAATGAAGCCAGGTGTGTTTGTGTGCAAACACATGTGTGTAAATGGTATGTGTGATGTTTGGAGAATGACCCTTGATCTTCAGTCTGCTTCCTAATCTGCCAAAAAGAGGCTCACCCCTTACTGGTTCTGAAACACACCCTTACTACATTCCCTTTCCTTTGATTGCTTGCCAACCTGGCTTGCTCTCCTAGGTGAGGGCACAAAGCCCAGCCAGAGGATGACAGAGATGTTGGGTCACTCCACTGGCCATCATGCACACAGCCTCTGTCACATCTCTTTATCTTTCTTTTCGGTACCTCTTCTGGGGCCATAGGGGAAATAAGTTACCTCAGTGAGAAGGTAACTGGGGGCTGAGGCGGCTGGAGACTCCCTGCCTGCTGAAGAGCAGGTTCTCAAATAGGGACTGTTGTTTGTACTTGCCAGATAACTGGGTGGGAGTAGGGGTTGGATTTGCTGCTGGATCTGGACTGACGTGTTAACGTCTTACATGAAGGCTCCACAAATGAACTATTTCAAGACGTGAATCCAAGTATGTAATAACAGACCTGGCAACCAATCACCATATGTGTCTCTTAAAAAGTTACGTATTACAGCTCCACCAGGTGGCCACGTGGATGAGAGCTGGAGGGCGAAGCTGCTCTGAGAATTTATTTGTACCCGGTGGAATTGAGGACATCCACATTTGGTAGAATGAAGGGCAAAGAAGGGAGAATACTTTGGGCTGTACAAACACAAGCAGACCCTCAGAACTATGGTGCACCTTTGGCACAAATAGTCAGATGCCGTGAGCAGTTTGTAAATGGCTTCGCAGAATGGTCCTCTTGTTCTGCTGTTCCTTGGTCCCGAGGGGACAGTGGATCTTTAGGTCCAAGGGTGTGTGATGTCTTGTGGTTATACTCCAGAGTGGCNTAGATTCGTGCCCAGGTNGCAAGCATCAGCATCTTGAGGAAGCGGGGAAAAAGTGCTGCTAATCTGATGTCGGCTTTAGGCTCTGCTCCCACACATGGTCTCCTTTTTCTGCACTGATACTGACGATAGGAACTGGAATAAGGCAGTTTCCATTCCTCTTCCCCTCGTTCTTACATGNTGCAGATGTGATAACAAAGTCCATGCCCAGCTTTACTGGACAATCTGACTAGATATCACATGCTAAAAACAAAGTAAGTGCTGCTAAGTAGATTGGGCTATCCACTTGTCTGAGTCAGCTCAAAGAATAAAACAGAACCCAGGCAGCTACTAAAACATCCGAAAGTAAAAGTCATCTTCCAGGCTTTTTGGTCCTATTCCCATCTGAGCGAAACAAAAAGAGAAAGAAATACTCCCCTTCCCCCATTTGTTTTTGTTTATTTACTTAAAAAGCTTTATTAAGATACAGTCTGCAGCATACAGTTTGCCCATCAAAAGTACACCATCCGGTGCTTCTTAGTGTGTGCAACCCCCTAGTCAATCCAGATGGTCATGGTTGTAGTTAGCCTGTACTTGCAATTTAATTGATTGTATTTTTGTATTGAAGACACTGATTTGGGAAAAGCATAACCCCAAATAGATTGCAGCTTTTAAGTACAGGACTAAGGAGATAGTGGCAAGCAGTGCGACTTAGTCCCTTTGCTTTCTCCTTTGCCTCTGTTACAAATACAAAAGCACTGCTGTTTGTCTTCTCCTTTATTCTCAGCCAGTTCATTACTTTTAATTAGCCAAGAATGAGGACCGATTTCCTGTTGGCTCCTCCCACTCTTTCAAAGCCTGTTTCTGTTTGCGGTATCTCCTGGCTTGGGTCACCTTCCTCCATGTGTGCTGTTGACATGATGGGATTATGTTGGCTGGGTGATGAAGCTCTGAGAAACATGGCTGCTCTCAGCTTAGAGCGCTAACTTGGACTGTGAGGTAGACTTTGATCTAGGAGTTGTCTTTTTGTTTGCTTGTTTGTTTTCTCTATGAGACATTGATGTGAAAATGAAGTCTTTGATTTTAATAGCTCATCTGTCCTCTTGCTGCATGCCTACCTGAGCTGTCATAGTGCACTGTGAGGAACATTGTAGCTGGTTGCTATGGAATTAACACTAAATAAAGGATTTATAAGTGAAGCAGAATTGCCAGTTTCTTAAAGAGGTAGAGGATCAGTTTCAGATATGATTACAGATCCATTCCTTTAAGAGCATTGACTCTGATTTGGGCAAAAATGTGAAGACAAGGGCTGGAGAGATGGCTCAGGGTGTAAAGCAGTTGCTGGATAAGTAGAGGAGTTCAAATCCCAGTGCCCACCACTGAATGTTGTTCCACGTGAGGAATGGCATCAGGCATGGTTGCCAGTGTACTTATAACCCCTGGAGAATCACAGGCTTCCTGGACACCAGCATGGCTCAAGATTTGAGGCGAGACCCTGTCTCAAGAGAATAANGTGGAGAGTGACAGAGCAGGGCACCTGATGTCCTCCTCTGGCCTCTGTGCATGTGCACAGGCGTGCACAGCTGCACACACTTGTGCACATAGACCANACTCATTCACCTCTGAATGAAGTGAAGGTGGTAGGGATGGTATGGGAGATGGGAGCTTGGGTGAGAACAATTCCAGTCACCTCTTCTATTTCTAAATGTTGTATGGTGCCAGGACCAGAGTGTTGCGACGGCTCCATGACCACAGCTCTGTGTGTTCGCCCATCATTGACTCATCTTCTGCAGTGAAAGTTTCCTACCTGCACGGCACATAAATTTTTGAAAGACTTTTTTTTATAATGGAAAACATTTAGTTTGCTTTGATATGTTTTTAAATTTGCCAGAGGTGTCTCTGTCAAATAAGGATTTGGGTGGTTTTCAAATGCTGAACAAGAATGGATATAAATAGAATTGGGGCCATTTATCAGTATCTATTATTTTGTTTCATTAACTGAATTAATGTCTAAGCATTTAGCCTAAGGAATATATGCAGCTCTATTTTATTAATGGCTTAGCCTTAATCCGCTCATCCTCTTAGCGTGCAGTAAGTGCAAAGTAGTTAGGAACTCTTAGTCATCTACTTCCCATGGAGGACTTACATAATAAAATTAATATACCCTCAGTCTTTCTCTTCTCTTTGNGCTTTCCTGGGTATTTATCAAAGTGCTCCCCCTCCCCCCACTACTGTTTAATCTAGAGCTAATCAATGTTGTGTTCTGAAAAAGTATATAGCCTAGTGGTANTTGACAAGTACTGAAAGGTCCTGGGTTCGATCCCCAAAACTGCAAAAAAAGAAAAAGAAAAAGCTGATGAGTTAAATAATGTCACCATTGTTTTTAATGATGATTAGAGAAGAAAAATCTCCAATAAATTCAGGGCTCTTTAGACTCATTGTATAAAGGGAAGCAGCTGAGGCTCCAGGTTCACCTGGTTATCTCACTAGACAAATGGAGCAGTGTGTATTGGTTTTGTGCCTTCCGTGGTGATACTGTGGTGTTTGTTTAGATATCCTCGGAACAGAAGATGCCGCTGTGGAAGCAGCTTGCAGTGAGGCCGTGAGGTTTTACCCCTGGACCATTGATAACAAGTACTATTCCGCCGAGGTCAATCTGTGCGTAGTGCCAAGCAAGTTCCTGGTCACTGCCGAGATCGCGGAGTCGGTCCAGGCCTTCGTGGTTTACTTTGACAGCACACAGGTAAGCTCTTGTTTCCAGTGGTGCCTTCACTCACACATTGTCTTAGGCTTTCTTTTTCTCCTACGTTCTCTGAGTTCCTCAGTGTGTCCTTTCATTTTTGTTTCTGCCCCTGTAGAAATCNGGTCTTGACAGTGTGTCCTCATGGCTTCCCCTGGCAGAAGCATGGTTACCTGAGGTGATGATCCTGGTCTGTGATAGAGTGTGTGAAGACGGTAAGAGCCTCTNCCTCTGACATGAACCCTTCCCTGAAGACGGTCCATCCGTGTCTTCAGCTCATCATGTTACACCATGAAAATTCTACAGGATTTATGCTGTCTTCAGCACACTTTGAGGCTGAGACCATTTACATCTTAATTCTAGACGCCTTTAAAATGACGTTGATGTTGGGGGGGGGCGGACACTGAGGCTCTGGAAGGGTGCTGAAGGTTGTTGATGTCTTATGATAGTTTTACTTAGATTCTTTTACACGTTGTTTTAGGAATAAACCGACAAAAGGCTCAAGAGTGGTGCATCAAACATGGCTTTGAGCTGGTGGAGCTCAACCCAGAGGAGCTGCCTGAGGAAGACGGTGAGTGTTCCAACCTGGGGTAGGGTGCTCACAGCAAGAGCCCAGAAATGCTAGTTTCTCCAGTTGTTTAAAAAGCTTTGAGCAAAACCCATTAGTATGGTCCTACCAACACCGTCGTTTGCTCGCTGGATTTTACCACCCATTTTAGAACTTTTGAAAGTGTGTGTTTGCTTAAATAGATAAAAGTAAGAGATCACTGCTTAAACCATTGCCATTTCCCTGTCCTTAATCCACTNCCAGCCAAGGATAGTGAGACCTGTGTTTGTGGAGTTTATGTTCCTTCCTTTGAATTCATAGGAAGCTAAGGCTGAGTTCCCAGAAACCTCAGGAGGCAATGCCAGACCTATTGATACCCAAGCCAAAAACAAACTCAGAGCCTCCCACTTCCCTCCCCCAGGACAAATGTGCACTGCTTGCCTTCTGCTGCTTCTGCAACCGTCTGGACCTTCAGTTTCTTTCCTTTCTTTCTGTAAGATTTATTTTTTCTTTTATGTGTTTGAATGTTAGGCTACATGTATGTCTGTGCACCACATGCATGCCTGGTGCCTTTAGGAAGCCAGAAGAGGGCATCAGATCCCTTGGAACTGGAGTTGAGATGGTTGTGAGTTACCATGTAGATGCTAGGAATCAAACTCCAGTCCTCTGGAAGAACAGCCGGTGCTCTTAACTGCTGAGCCATCTTTTCATTAAAAAAGAAAAGGAAAGAAAGGGGAGAGAGAGGGGGGCGGGGAGGGGGAGAGAGAAGAATTATTTTTTAATTTTTATTTAGGTTTGTGTGTGTCAGTGTGTCTCTAAGATCATAAGAGGGCATCCACCCCCTGGAACTGCATTTCTAGATGGTTGTGAGGCACCTGAAGTGGGTGCTGGGCACTGAACCTGGGCCCTCTGCAGGAGTAGCCAGTGCTCTTAACCACTGAGCCATCTCTCTAGTCTTTTCATCCTCTCACTTTCCAATTATACCTGTATGAATTCCACCCAGCTGAGGCAGATTTTGGCCCACAAGAATCCAGTAACTTGGTGCCAAAAGTGAGCCATTAGCTACATTCACAAATAATTGAGTTTCCCAAATGGAATGTCCCCAGACCAAGAAGGAATGTGGTGTCATGGTGCTGCAGAGAGGGGGATATTACTGTGTGTGCTTCAGAGAGTATTGGCACCCCGAGTGTGTCACACTCTTNATAGGGAAGAAGCAGAAAAGGAGCTGGACTTGAAGCGACCAGAGGGAGGGGCCTTAGGAGATACAGGCTGTCCCAGGAGACCTTCCAGGCAGGAGACCAGTGTGGATGAAAGTGCTAGGTAGGTCAGGATGAGAATGAAATACGGAAGCAGGTTTTCATTCATACACATCATAAAGAATGCTGAAATTGGCAAATGAAATATTCTCTTCCATATTTTTTTAAGTTCCCTAAAACTTGTGCCCAGCTTGGTGTATGTGAATGTGTGTAATTTCTTTCTTCTGACCTTCTTTTCTTCATATTGTCCT
>LZPO01097410.1:85696-98801 GCA_001675575.1 Neotoma lepida
TGTGTGTGTGTGTGTGTGTGTGTGTGTGTGTGTAGGTGCTCAGCACACATAGGGAGGTTGGAGGTTAACTTTTTGGGAGCCAGTTTTCTTTCCACAGTGGACCCAGGGTGGGGATTGAGGTTATCAGGCTCACAGTAAGCCCTGATGCCTGCAGCGCCATCTCGCCACCCTAATTTAGTATAATCTTAAAACAGATTTTTCTGAGACATGTCTCTTAGAGCAAAGTAATAAAACCTTTCTAGAATTTTTAAATGCAAACTGCTCCAAAGCCAGATTTCTTCATCCTTCATTTGTGAGGACTTTTCACACATCCATTATTTTATCAAGTTTCCTATTACTGGTGCTAGCTCTTCATTTCAGATTGTATTTTTGGTTCTGGGTTTAGTGTCTTAAGTATGAGTACTTCTTTCAAGAACTGCATCATCCATAGTTAAGATGAACGTGGCTTTTCCTCTTCATCCAGACAGCAGTGGGATAAACGTATCTACGTTGAGTATTTCCAGTTTCATCCTCATTTAGTGCTGCCAGGTTGGTAGATGCAATCCTTTAGATCTGCTGTCTGNGGTCACTCAGGCACTCTTAGGCAGTGGGCATGATGAGCTCAGTAAAGTGTGGTTCCTGCCTGCAGGAGCTTCCAGTAGAGAGGAGGAGTACACCAGTGAGTCCCCAGTCCCCACCATCATGCCTCCAGGAGAGGTCCTCAGTGCTCCTGCTCCTGCCACTCCCTTGATCAAATAGTAAATGGTTGATAATCGACAGAGCCTGGGTTCAAGATCAGATCTTCTGATGTCTGAGTCTCCCTTCTTCCTATTTAACCCAGAGCAGGCTAGACCACTAGACATGGGCTCTGCAGACTCTTCTCTCTCTGACACACCACAGGTGAATATATCTTCCATTCCTTTCCACCTGAAGTCTTACATTCCTCATGTCTGAAGGATCTGAGCTTACTGGACACAGTGATACCTGGATACTGGTTGCTGGGAGAGAGCAAGGCCACATTGTTTTACATAGAGCCCCAAATTCTAGAGGCGGTGGCGCTAACCCTGAAGCAGTTGCTGCTTGCCCTTCTTGGTCATGTGCTGGAGCAGGAGCTGATTCTGGCTTCAAACCTAAGGCAAACATTCTGCGGTTGAGTTCATCTCCCAGCCGCCTTCTTACTCTTTTGATNCAAAGTTTCACTGAGTTGCCAGGCTGGACTTGAGCTTCTGTTGCTCAGGCTGGCCCCTAGCATGAGAACTTCCTGCCTCAGCCTTCAAGAAGCTGTGATTACAGGCTCCCTGTGCTTGCTGCCAGTCCCAGCTGAGCTTTGACTTTTAACCACTTTCTCTGATCATCTGGGGTTGGTATATAAAATGAATAAAATTTTTTTTAATNAAAAAAAAGAGATAATAGGCAATAGGTGATAATAGTCTGCAGTGGAAGACAGCACCAGATTACACAGAGAGTTACGGTGTAGCCCACAGAGAGGTCCTCCTCCTAGGGATCAAACTCAGGTCACCAGGCTTGTGCCACAAATGCCTTTACCCACTAAGCCATCTTGCCAGCCCCGGAAGTTCATCCTGTATAGATAGCCAAGATGAGAGTGTTTATTAGTTCATTTTTTAAAAGATTTATTATTTTAAAGTGTNTNCATGCAGGTACAATGGAGGCATTGTAACTCCCCTGGGGCTGAAGTGACAGGGAGTTGTGAGCCACCTGACATGGGTTCTGGGAATTAAACTCTGCAAGGGCTGCAAGTGCTCTTACCCATTGAGAGCCATCTCTCCAGCCCCAAGATTAGTGTCTTTAATGTGGTTGTTTAATGAGAGCTTGCGTTTTCTGGAAATTGTNAGTGGATTCCATGGGTGAGGAGATAGAGATAGCTTGATCACACAGCTCTCTTCTATCGTGACTGTTTGTATCAGGAGCTCTGAGCTCTGTATTGCTTTATTCTTTTACTTCTGTACACAGTACATTATGAAGCAATAGCTAAATAAGCAAGGTGACTAAACCCAGTTATTTAAAAGTGTGGCTTTGGGGACATATAGGCATATATATGAATGTGTAGGCTTATCTGGGTATGTATATGTATCTGTGTGTTTCTTTCCCTGGTAGATGACTTCCCTGAATCTACAGGCGTAAAGCGGATTGTACAAGCGTTAAATGCCAATGTCTGGTCCAATGTCGTGATGAAGAATGGTGAGTAACTGGATGTTGTTGTTTTTACCCTGTGACATGTTTTAAATTATCTGGATCTATGTGGAACTATTAGGATTCTNTGAAATTTTCATTCCCATTTTCAAGTTTTCAGTTGAAGAAAGAGCCAGAAGTAACAAGCTGGGAATATTTAATGTGTGTTGAATAGGTAATTCAGCAAGCATGTAAATGTTACAGTATGACTCACGTCTTTGGCTTTAAGAACAACCTAAATTTTTACGATATGATCTTTATCATTAAGGATCTTCCTAGTCTACTGCGGAATTCTTTATCATACTCTCTGTCTTTGCTCTTTTTGGACATTTTATGTTANTGGAGTTTGTGTATACTTTTCAAATGCCAGGTATGCAGGTGAGGTGATGGGTGATGTTCTGTATGCTGTGAAAATGTGTTGTTCTGATTGGTTGATAAATAAAGCTGTGTGGCCAATGGTGAGGCAGAATAAGGTTGGACAGGACATTCTGACTAGAGTAAGAAAAAGAAAAAAGCAGAGAGCTGAACAGACGCTGCTAACCACTGCCAGGATAAACAAGATGTAAGGTACNGGTAAGCCGCATGGCAAAGTACAGATTTATAAAAATGGGTTAATTTAAGATATAAGAGCTAGCTAATGGGAAGCCTGAGCCATTAGGCCATAAGTTTGTAATGATACAGGCCTCTGTATGTTTACTTGTGTTTGAGCAGCCATAGGAGCCCAGGCAGGACACAAAAAAACTTTTTCTTACAGGGAGGTGGTGTGATGAACACGGAATCAAAGACATGGCTGCTGCGTTAGTCTTGATGTAGAGAGAGCTTCCAGGAGAGCATGGGTTCCTGCACCATTCTTCATGGGATGGTTAAGATTGAAAATGGAGAATGCTCAGCTGGAGGAGGCATGGCTCCAGGAACAAGGGTTTTATGTNGTAAAGACCCTGGGAGAGTCTCACTTAGCAGTGGGAGCTCCTGTCGATGTCGGAACGCTAGGCAAGGAGAAGTGGGCTTTCTTCTGTAGCAAGTGGTGAGACCCTGCAGGTGGGATCTCTGCAGGCTTGACATTAGGGTGGTGTTTTGGAGGTGGAAGTAGACTCCAAGGTCAGGGAAACCTGAGCTGCTGCAGAATCCTGAGGGTGAGTGTTGGGCCCTGAGTGATGTGATGGTGGTGGCTGTGGGGGGNTGGGAGACTNGGTCTGACATGGTCTGTAGTTGGCCCATACCGGCTCTTGGAGCCTGCATTAGCTCGCTCAGCCTAGATGGCTTAGAACAGTGGGAATGTTTTGTCTCANAGGCTTAGAGAAAGGTCAGAAGTCCTACCTTGAAATGTCAGGGCCACCTCTTTCNAAAAGTGCTGGAGAAGGATTGCCCAGGCCTTGGTCCTGGTTTCTGTCAGTTCTTGGTATGACACTGTTACTTCTAGTCTTCCCATGGCTTCTCCCTGTGTGCATAACTTTGTTCATNTCTCCTCTTATAAGACCAGCAGCNATACTAAATTAGGGCCCACCCTATGGTCACATGACCCATTTTAATTTCCCTGTTTCCAAATCGAGGTGTACATTTTGTTGTATTAGAGGTTAGGACTCGCCTTTGAGGTTTGGGGACAGCAATTCAAGTCTAGAGTGTAGTGCTTTAACAAGTGTGCAGTGTTAGGTGAAACTACAGAAAGGAATGAGAAAAGCCATATTTACAGTAGGCCTAGCCTGTCTTCCCTGAGATAAAGGGCAAGTGGATGACCAGCTTGGTGGGTGCAGGGTGCTTCATCCCAGCTATTGGTAGATACCAAGTGTTAAGTATGGTTGGCACCCTGACCTCTCATCTGCCATGTGCTTGGCAAAGCCCCTTGACAAGAAGATAATTTCCTCTCTCCTTTCTTTCCTGGTCTCCTTGATCCCCCCTGTTTTCGTGTTGGNGAGTCTGATATGTTTGATGGGTGCTTTCCGTCCATTCACACACTCATTCCCTCATCACTTCTCTGTCGAGCATTTGTCATAGCAAGCTATTGCTTTAGTCTGTGTACAGTAGAAAACTGAGTTTAAGATATGGTCTATAAACTAGATCAATTTAGAATAAGGTTCTATTCAGAACAACCTGTTATAAATTTCTTGAAATAGCTAGAAATTCAGTGAGGCTTTTTTGGCTTTAATCATTTTTTGAAAACTCTGACCCCCATTTCATACATTAAAGAAATGATGGCTTATAATTCACATTTATAGCTGTGCAGCCACCCACTATAGTTATAGCCTCCATGTCTTAGAGTTAACAAACCACAGATTGGAGATGGTTGGAAGGAGCACATTTATCTGAATATGTGTGTGTGTGTGTGTATTCTCTTTTTCTTGTCACTGTTCCCTAAACAACAGTATGAGAGGGATCCCCTTAGTAGTTACACTGTGTTAGCCATCGCAGGTAATGTAGAAAGGGTAAGGTCCATGGGAAGGGTGCATAGCTTATGCCAGTTCTGTAACATCCTGTAGCAGGGACTGGTTCACGTATCTGGGAGGTCCTNAACAGGTACATCCACAAGCTGCACTGAACATATTTTGCTTCTGTCCTCGTTGGTTTTTGTCAGCTTGACTCAAGAGGGTATTCCCATGTCCTCAGTTGAGAACATGCCTCCATTTGGCCCTTGGACAAGCCTATGGGGCATTTTCTTGATTGGTGCTTGATGTGGGAGGCCCAGCCCACTGTGGGTGGGGCCACCCCTGGGCAGGTGGTCCCAGGTTCTATAAGAAAGTAGGCTGAGCAAGCCATGGAGAACAAACCAATAAACAGTGTTCCTCCATGGTCTCTGCACCAGTTCTTGCCTTGAGTTCCTGCCCCGACTTCCCTCAGCTACAGCTGTAAGCTGAAATAAACCCTTTCCTCTCCAGAGCTGATTTGGTGCTGGCATTTTTGACAGCAATGGAGAGCAAGCTAGGACAATTCCTTTGTGCAAAAATATTTCCAGTGCCATTCTGTGTGCACACTGGAACAATATTCCTAAGTGTGAAGCAAGGAGGCACAGTGTGGATTTGCATGGCTCTTTGCCCTGAAGTATCTTTCTTTCTTTTTTTTTTTTTTTTTTTTTTTTTTTTTCTCTAGAGTCCTGGGACATTGATGTGCTTTTAGCTAAAACCCCAAATTTTGGCATTAGCTTACTTTCACGTTAAGAGGACCCCGTCTCTATTATCAAGGAAATGGCCTGTCTCCTAGGAGAAGAGTGCAATGTGGAAGTGGAAGTGCTGGGTTTAGGAAGTAGACACATTCCTGCAGAACGTCAAGTCTGTCCCTAAAGAGACAGAGCTCTGTGTAACTGTGGTGGGCCATAGTATCCTTCTGGGGCAACCTGTCACCTCTGCCCCNGAGAACCTTCAGCTTTTCTGATGTGAATGCCAGCAAGTTTCATCTTCCTCAGCAGCCACTGCCTCCAGGCCTTCCTCTCCTCTTCTCTTTGTTGTGTATATGTGCAGGTGTGTGTATGTGTGTGGGATAGGGTACACAAGTATGAGGAGACCAGGGGTCAACCTTGGATGTTGTTCCTTGGGAGCCACCCACCTTGTATTTTGAGACAGCCAAGCAAGGGACCAGGGGCTTGCTGACTAAGCTGTACTGGCTTAGCCTGTGAGCCTGAGACCCACCAGTCTCTACCTCCTTGGTGTTGGAATTACAAGCACATGCCTCCATCCTGGGTGTAGGGACGCACTCGGGGCCTTCTGTTCGTACTGCAGGCACTCAATGACTAAGCTATCTACCCAGTCACACAGTAGACTTTCTGAAGTCTACTACTATCTATCCTAAACTTAGGCGTAGGAGAAGGGCCCATCCATGGTCCACCATGGGTGGGAGAGGGGTTCATGAAGCCCCACCTACCTTAGGAGATATTGGCAGTTAATGGTTGTTGGGAAGAGAGAGTCATTTTCTTCTGTGATGTAACTGCTGTTGAAGTTGCCCAGTAAATAACCTCTCATCCATGCAGCCCTAATTAAACCCTGTGAGTCACAAAAGAAGCCACCAAACAACAACAAAAAAACCCAACTCAACCATGAAAACAGGAGAGAGACCTGTCGGGAAGAAGATTGGCTCAGTGAGAGTGCAAAGGGGTGAGGAGGGTAATGGAGAGGGGGTGGAAGGACCAAAGTACATTATATGCACACAATGAACAAATCAAAAAATAACAATAATGAAAAGTTGTGCTTAAAGTTACCATGTGACCAAGTTATTGTACTCTTAGGTGTACTCAATAGAGCTGAAAATATGGCCATGCATAACATCATTATAAATGCTCATAGCAGTGTTATTTGTAATAGCTCAAAGGTGGAAACAACTCCAGAAAACAGTGGTAAGTCCATACAGTGGACTGTTACTCAGCTCTAAAAAGATATGTGCAAGCTACACCAGGGCTAACTCCCGACAAGACTGCTGTGCCCAGAGCTTTTGTGTTATCGTGCTTTGATGAAATGTCCAAAACAATTAAATCCACAGAAGCAAAATATAGGTTAGTGGTTCCCAGGGGCTGAAGGAGATTTGCTAAGAAGATGGAATTTCTTTATCAGAACATGAAAAAAAAATGTTTTGAATTTGATGATGATTATTGCACAGTTTTGTGATTATACTAAAAGCACTGAATTCTATACTGTAAAGATATGTAAATGTTATCTCTTCATAAAAGGAAGCAATACAATTAATGTTTGTATCAATGAGATAGATGATGTCCATTATCCTATTTAATTTCACAGTATCCAGTGTGAGTCAGGCTCAGAGGTCAAGAAGTGTCACACTCATTACTAGGCTGGGCTATGCAGTCCCCTGGGAACTTAGTAAGTAGTGTACGAAGATTGCCCTCCTAGACTTTCGGACTGGTTTGAGATGAGGCTTGACTTCCAAGAGCCCTTTATGCTTTGAACTCTGTGCATTTAACTCATATTATGTTTATGAATTATTAAATTGTAAGAAAGTTCCCTCCATACTCCTTGTTCTCCTGACAGTTTTCTCAGGTGACAGTTTCCAGTCTTAATTATGTGTCTGTGGGATGAGGTGCATGTGTTTGCAGTGCCTTCAGAGTCCTGAAGAGGGCCTTGGATCCCCTGGAGTTGGAGTTACATGTGAGCTGCCTGACATGGGTTCTGGGAACCAAACTCAGGGTNCTCGGAAAGAGGAGCAGGCCGTTTGCTTTTAACCGACCGCTGAACCAACTCTCCAGCCTTGGGCTGTATTTTTGATCTATAGGATGATGTTGGTCTTCATCAGTGGCTTCCAGTGCTGGCTGCACGTTGGGAGGTTTTGAAGCCTGTGCTATCTGGACTGCATCCAGATCATTTCTANTAGGAAGGAGGGCAGTGGTGGGGAGGCGGCAGCTGCAGTATTAAGGGCCACGGGGACTCAGCTATTTAGCCATGGTGAGAACTGCTGGCACAGAATAGTTTCTAGTTCTGACTTGTGAGAGTGTGCATAACTGGGGAGAGTGAGTTGGGCATTCTGAAAGCTGTGTTAGCCTCTGCTTCTGCAGCAAGGACCTGCGTTCTCACATTCCTGAATCCTGACTTGCAAAGCCGCAGGAAGAAAGAATAGACTGGGCCAGAACCAGTTCACCTTAGGAAAGGGTGAAGGTAGTGAGGACTCCCCTCCGTCCTCCTCCAAACCTGTGTCTTNTATAGTTAGTACAACACAAGGGTCACCTGTGCTCCTTGGCACCTGCTGTCTTTGTAAGAGTGTTCTTCAGACTGTAGTTGGCCATTGGAGTTGTCTTCTGTTGGCCTCCAGTCTCTCCTTGGTCTAGAGTTTAGGTTCTAATCTGAAGTTCATTCAGGAATTATCTGCTGAACACGCAGATAATTTAGGTTCTGTGCTTGGTACACACTGCTGAACAATCAATATCTGCACCTGTGAGGCTCCCTGTGGGGAAACAGTATTCAACAAGTGACAGGAGATTAGTTCTGTAGGGTGCTAGAAGATGATAGGTAGTGGGGAAGTAAAACAGAGAGGGGGATTGAGGTTTGGGGTAGACTGCAGTATAAATAGGCNGTCAGGTTAGGTCCCTTGGTGGGTAAAGATTTGAACCTGGGGGAAGAGCAGCCTGACAGGGCATGTAGTAGGGTGAGAGCACACCCAGTGCATTTGAAGAATAGCTAAGTGTTCCCTGTGACTACAGAGGAGAGATGATGGGAGAAGGAATGGAGATCTTGGGGATTGAGGTTCTGCAGTCCATCTAGGTAACTTTGGTGTCTACTCAGGTAAAACCAGGGGCTGCTCCAAGGCTTGGTAGAGAGATGACACAATCTAACTCATTAGTTCTCAACCTGGGGGTCACAGCCCCTTTGGCAAACCTCTATTTCTATAAAATTTACATTACNATTCACAACATAGCAAAATTACAGTTATGATGTAGCAACGAAAATNATTTTAGGTTGGGGTCACCATAACATGAGGAACTGTATTAAAGGGTCTCAGCATGAGGACAGTTGAGACCCACTAGTCTGACTGAAAGAGGCTGATGTGTGATGGTGAAGGCCAGGAGAAACCAGGAAGATACCACAGTCTTCCAGGTGAGAGAAGGGCAATTTTAGGCATACCTCAGTTGAGTGATTCTTAGTGGAGGCCCCATAGGGGCAGAAGAACTTGTATCAGGTACCACACTCACCCCTGAAGGAGTTTTTGAGAACCACTTAACATGAGCTCTGTTACTGAGTAGTAGGTCAGATGTGTCTCTCTTGACTGCACTGGGCAGAGAACTCCCAGGAGCCTCTGAGCTTGTCTGTTAAATAGTGCAGGAATAGCATAATGGCATCTTTGCCAAATGATCACTCACCCTTTCNTGATTGAATACTTTAAGTAACAGCCCAGAGCTGTGTGACACCATTCTGCAAGCACTCAATTGCATAACGAAATTAAAGGCCATATCAGATAGAGCATCTTTTTATGCTGGCCTTCTGGGCTGTATCTTTTACTCTGTGCTGTAATTCTAAAAACAGTGGTAAAGCATTTTTATCTGTCAATGATGTGTGTTCCCTGTGCCTCTACCACAGTACCAGCTTTCCTTTTGACCACTCCTTCCTCATCTTCCTATGAGGTGAAGAAAGTTCTTAGGGAAGTGGGGTGATGGGTGTGGAGGCCCATGCCTGTAAGCCTGACTACATAATGAGACTCTGCCTCAGAGAACTGGGAAATATTTAGGTCAAGGTGAGTGAATAATTAAGGAGATGGGAAGAATGGGGATTNTCTAACAATTTTTTGGTTTTGTAGAAAAACCAAACAAGAAAAGATTATATGTAATCTCTTTTGTATTATACATTCACATACAAACACACACAAAAGACACATCTGTGGCTGGGTTGGCTCATTAAATTCTCTCTCTCTCTCTCTCTCTCTCTCTCTCTCTCTCTCTCTTTCTCCATGCATGTGCACATGTGTGAGTAAGGATGTAGTTTATTAAAAGTTAATATAGAGGTTAAGCTCAGGGTTAAGAGAAAGATGTTAGGAAGAAAGCAAAATGCANCCAAGAACATTGGTGTGGGTTTGTTAAAGAAGAATTGTAATGTCCTTGTAGGTTTGTTGTTGGGGTCTTTTGGTGTGTGTGTATATGTGTTCACAGATGGGGGCTTATGTATATGTGTGTGCTTGTGGAGGCCCAAGGTTGACATCAGTATCTTATTTGTATCTCAGTCTCCACTCTAGATTTTGAGGCAGGGTCTCTCACTGAATCTGGAGCACACAATTTTGGCTGCTTTGGTTAGCCAGCTCTCTCAGGGTCTCCGCATCTTTGCCTCCTACATGCTGAACTCACCAATGGGTCACCATACCAACCTAACTTTTATATAGGCCTTGGGTATTGAACTCGGGTCCTCACACTTTTGTGGCAAGGACTTTATCCCACTGAGCCATCTGCTCAGTACCTGTCCTGGTGTTTTATAGAATGTAAGGGGCATTGCTTTCTTTGACACAATTATGTGTGTGTGAATTAGCCAGAGCAGGCATTGGAACTCCATGTATGCATTTGATAAGGCCTCTTCCTTTCACAGGGAAGAGGCCTTGGGCAGGAGAGGTGACTTGTCCNTACACACACAGGGAATTGACTAAGGTGGGACAGGACCGCAGGTCTCTGAGCAGGAATGTTGTTTCCCTCATGCTGTGGTAGCTTAGTTGGTTGTTTATTAGTACATTAGAGCGCTGAGCACAGAAAGANTAAGTAGTGGCTTTGACTGCATGGGAAACCATTGGCAGAGCCAGGTGAGTTATTTGCCACAAATTGTCTCAGCGTAGGTGCTCTGTTGTGAGTAAGATTTAAATGAGACTGACTATGGGTAATGATTATATCTGAGGTTTGGGATTTCTTTTGCTTATTTTCAAATCCTTCTNTATAATCTGTATAACATGGTGTTAATCCTAACCCATTGTTCCTGAACTTAATCCAGAGAAGGCATAATGAAACTTGCAGCTAGCAATACAGCAAACAATGATGTGTTACTTTGAGTGGGAGACAGCATACTTTCATTATATTATCTGGAGTCAAGGTGGATTAGCATACTTTTCAGTTTGAGTTATGGCTGTTTATACACCATAGGTATTCAATTAATGTCTTTTAACACTTAATACCAGGTTTAAAAGCAAACATTTATACAGTTGCAGGCAAATCATTGTAGTCCTTCTTTGCTTAACAGAGGGTATGTCCTGAGAAAGACATCATCAAACGAAGTCCTCATTGTATGAACATTGTGGGGTGTGCTCATACAAACCCAGATGGTATAGGTCAGTCACCAGATACAGCTTTCCAGTGTATTCACAAGACACAGTAAGAAGGTATAGGAAGCTGCTACTCATAGTTTTGCAATAAACTTTCTTTGTAAGTAGAAATAACAATAATAAAAACCAGAGTATAAGTGTATAAACCAGTATCCTTTTTAAGGAGTATATGCTGTGCATAATTGTATGTGCTGTGCTTTCACTGATGGGTAGTGCAATAGACCTGTTTACACCAGGGGTCACCATGACTTTGTTGTAACATGTTATTAAGACATTANTAGGCAACAGGCTTCTTCTGCTCTGTCTTAGTCACTGTTCTATTGCTGTGAAGAGACACTATGACCAAGTCAACTCTTAGGAAAGAAAGCATTTAATTAAGGGCTGGCTTACAGTTTCAGAGGTTTAGTCCATTATCATCATGGCAGGAGCAGGGAAACATGCATGTGTGGTGCTGGAGAAGTACTTGAGAACTACGTCCTGATCCACAGGCAGAGAGAAAGACACTGAGCCTGACATGGGCTTTTGAAACCTCAAAGCCCACCCCCAGTGACATACTTCCTCCAAGAAGGCCACACCTCTTTATCCTTCTAATCCTTTCGAATAGTGCCACTCCCTAGTGACTGAGCATTCAAATGTGTGAACCTATGGGGGCCATTCTTATTCAAACCACCACAAAGCTCCTTAGAGTCTTTAGAGCTTTATTGCAAGCTCTAGTTGATCCAAATGTTATGTAGTATATGACCATACTAGAAAGATGTGCAGATCTTCTGATAGATATGACTGATGTGCTGACTTGAGTGGGGTTCCTGCTGTTGGCTCAGTCAGGATCATTAACTATAACATTCTCAGTGAACTCATTACTGTTCCTAAAGGGTGAACTTTGATGCTTGGGTGACAAAAATAAATTCCTACTCTCTTATGTATAAGATACAGCTCTACGTAGCACTTAACCAGAGGCAGCATCTCTGTTGCACTGAATTGCACTTGGGAGAAAACAGTGCCTAACACCCCTGGTGGCAGAGAGCTGCCATAAAAATGGCTGGAAGCACTGAGCTCAAGGTCTGTCGTGCNTTCTAAGCTCTGCCCAAGAGGAAATCCCCAGACACCATTGCCTTATGAAGGTTACACTTCCAGAGAAGCCATAGTTTCCATTCAGCATTAAAGACCTAACCACAAATGGTCCAAGAAATGAAGTGGGTGAGACCCACACTCACCATTGAGGGCACCTCTGCGGCTAATCGAGCCTCATCAGTTTGCTTGCCCTTTGATTTGCTGTCACACCTTAAATTTCCTCAGTCTAAGCTTAGGCTGCTACTCAAGGAAAGGATGTAGATAAAAATCTCAGCTCCTTGCTGTGATCCCCAAGCTCACACCAGAGCCTGCTCTATGGCTTGAAAACCAGCCAATTGGGTCTGACATTTATAGCTTGGTAATGTCTTTTTATTATCACTGTCATGAAAGTAGAAACTGTGGGTCACTGCCTCATGACAAATATGACAAAAACTCCTTTGAGTTTCCTAGTAGAGTGTTTTTCAGTTTGGTACATAGGAAAGCCACATTGCAAAGTACTTTGCTTGAGGCGGTGCCTTGAACTTGGGTGGTACCTATAAGAGTTAGGTAGAAGTTCGGTACATTGTGTTCTTATTTGACTTTGTTTGACTAACACATCATGGAGGAGGGTAGTAATATATACCATGCCTTTGCTAGATGTCTGTTATACAGTGTTCCTGTCCCTGGTTTAATAAGCTGGACACTGGCAAGTTCTATGAAGATTTTTTTCTGCACTGATGGCTTCTGGGTATTCTATCAAGTAGCACCATGGTAGGTGAAGAGAGGGAGGGGAACCAGGGAAGGACTGTTAGACTAAACAAATGCCTGAGAGTTGTGATTCAGCCCCCCAGTGGGCATAGAGAGCTGGACTTGGAGTAGTGGGTAGAAGTAACTCTTCCATATAGCAGTTTTCCATTTTCTCATTATAAATGAGATGAATTGATTATCTACTAAAGTATCACCTAAATGATCATCTATTGCCCCCTCATGACCTAGGTAAATGATTACATGGCAGAAGTTCCAGACTCCAGGTCAGGCTTGGCTTTGTAATTGATGGATAGACCCAAAAACAGAAATGAGTGCCTACATCACAAGGTCCCAGTTCTCACTTCTGCCTGAAGCTGTTCACTTGAGAAAGTAGATAGCTTATGTCTTTTATTTTTAAAAGATC
>LZPO01097411.1:4540-59771 GCA_001675575.1 Neotoma lepida
TCTTGGTACTCACTTTGTAGACCAGGCTGACCTTGAACTCAGAGATATGCCTACGTCTGTCTTCTGAGTCCTGGGTTTAAAGGCATGTGCCACCACAGCTGGCTTCTCATTTCATATTTTTAATGTAGTTTAAAAGAGTACTTTTTTAGGAATTTCATCACCACCCTTCCTCCCTTCACAGATTCATACTCTTCAGATTTGACAAACTTTGTTTTTTAAAAATAATCTACTGAGTCCAGTTTGTATGCACATGGGTGAGGGGTCAATGTACCAGAGACCAACACACAAGGGGACAATCACTAAAGAAAACTGATTCTTATTATTCTAACAGCCATCAGTTGTAATTAAAAGAACAAGACATGAAGCAAGTCTCAAGGACATGGGAAAGCTAAAATAACATGACATTTTGTTTGACCTGAGGAGCTGTAATAAAGAGCAGTCTTATAATGTATGCCAATTTTAACAGTAGTGCCATGAAAATTGTGGTATAGACAAATACTTTCAGATTGGAATTAAGTCCAATTTCTTAAGATGAAATCAATACCTGACACAACTATTGGGGCCAAGAATCTGTGGCTATAAGTCATAGAATTTATGACAGGACTTGTAAATGAAGTAACTTGGATAAACTAGCGAACAAAATGGATAAAGAACACTGTAATAAGGCAAACTGTTGTCCTCAGTAAGAGTCTCTTCACAAGATAATATATAAGAAAGAGGCATATAGCTAATAGGAAAAAAATTATAACTTGCTAAGGAACTGAAGGAATGAATGCATACCCTTTTCACACATTAATCAATGGAAAACAATTTTATTAAAGAAAGAATTTTTTTATACTCATGGCCACTTTCTTATTTTTGATATTCGTTTAGTGCCAGGAGCAGGAAAATTAATTTATAATTCCCTATTCATGTATTCATCACTATTTGATGGCCTATAGTCTAGGTATTGGGATTATAAACCTCTGTCACAGTCATGCCATCACAAATAATGACTTTTTCATATTTTCACATAAAAATATTATAAAAATAGAGTCATCCACAGAATTCATATCATATGGGAGACTAGCAATGAAAAAAATTAAATTCCTAGTGCAAACAATTTGGTCATGGTTTGTCTGATAAGTATATTTAGGAAAATTCATCTGGAAGAACTGTTTGAAGTAGCCAAATATATTCTAAATCTTCATAAAAGCAGTAGATACAGTATAAATGCTTTCCATTCTAATGTGTGAGATTTTTATTCATTTAATTAATTTAATTTGATTTTGAAATTTCACTGTATATATTCATTATACATGGTACATAAGAGCCATGCATTGTACCTTGAACATAAACCTCCCTATTCACCTCAAAGTCCTTTCCATATATTGATTTGTAAAAATACTTTGGACATTTAAATCAATATACTTCATTATATTAAAATTGCGTTTAGTAAGTTAAGGATAGTGAAAAACATTGAGTTCAAGAGTTAAATTATATTGTTTCATATCATCTATTATTGCAGTCTACTAGGAACTCTATGAGCAATGTTTCTGAGATCTTCCCTCATCCCTGAAGATCAAAAGCTGAATGTCATTTAGAAAATCTTCTAGTTTTTTTTAAAAAATATTTTTAATATTTTTAACCATTTTATCTGAGTCCTAAGGAGAAAACATGATTTACACAATAAAGTAAGTTCTTAAACATATATATATTTGAAAATATGACCTTTTTATTTCTCATATTTAAAATAGTACAGACTATCTTTGTTTTGTTTCAATTAATTTGTACTTTAGGATTAAATTATTCAATATTTACTAGAGTTACATACTATTTTTTGTATCATCTGGTATCATTGTTACAATCTAGTTACTGTCCTTCTAAGCCATGTGAAACTGACAAAATTGTCAAGTTCTATTCTGTTTGAAATGAACAGCATGGGTTTGAGTATCAAGGAATCAACATGTTCTCCTCATTTGGTGAGGGTACACCAGCTGACTAACTCTGCTGAGTAGCTCTGACCCACCATCATAGTCCCTAGTGACCTTTGCCAAATGAAGACTCAAAGGACAGAGAGTAACATTTACAGATAACCCTGAGACATTAAAAGTGTGGATCTAGTTTTTGTTCACCTAGATGGAGTTCTCTGTGAACTTGGACTCCTTTGTTGTGGCTATATTACACAATAGCTTATGAGCGGGAGAGATTCTCAAAGTTAACAAGAATTTAACAGAATTTCGTTTTCCTTATAGAGAAAAACTCTGAATGGGGAGAGTTTTCCTAAGACTCAATACGGAGAAAATATGAAAGTGCTCCTGCACATTCTTTCCTAGTCTTCTAAATGAGTCTTTCTCTTAAGAAGCCTTTCCTACTTGTTAGATAAGGAGTCATGTGACTAGTCTGGAAGTCTGTCTCCTACGGTTTCTATTGTGATCAACACTATGAAGAAAAGCAAATTGGGAAGGAAAGGAGGTCAGTTTACAGTTGACATCTCAGTCCATCATGAAGGGAAATAACGTCAGAAACTCAAGCAGTCCTGAACCAGGAGTCAGGAACTGAAAGAGAGAACATGGAGGAGTCATGTTCACTGGATTACTCTCCACGGTTTGCTGAGCCTGATTTCTTACATCCCCGGGTTCACCTGCCCAGACGTGGCACTGTTGACATTGGACTGAATGTTTTCACATCCATCATTAATTAAGACATCAACACAGATAATTGTCTAGAGGTCAATTAGATAGAAGTATTTTCTCAATTGAAATTCCCTCTTCCCAGATGTCCCTAACTTGTATGAAGTTGATAAAAACAACCAAGACAAGGGCTTTCATCAGATGGTAATAACAGGCTATCTTGAACTCTGTACTCTATTTCTGAGACGTAAAACATTCTCTTTACTCTTGTGTTTGCACAGAACTATAAGCTTTCTGTCAGTGAAAAGAGATTTTTTTCTTTTCAAAATTATGTATATTTGTTGGTGTCTTTTTCTGCTTGTAAGCACACATGCATGTGGGTGCCTAGGACATGCATAGGACAGAAGGAGTAGATCCAGTCCCTTGCTCTGGACTTTTAGGCAATAGTGCACAGCTCAGCAAAGGCACTAGTTACTAAACTCAGGTCCCCTGGAAGAACAGCAAGCACTCTTAACTGCTGAGCCATCTATTAATCCCTGGAGATATTTTTCTATTCTCAAAATATGGTACCAAAATCAGTTCACTGAGAGAACTGGTGAGATGTCTCAATAAATAAAAGTTCCTGCTATCAAGGAAAACTACTTTAGTTTTCCCTGGGCCAACATGGTAGGAGAGGATTGACTCCTAAATATGTCTCTGGCTTCCTCCTGTGTGCCATGGAATGAACACCTCCCCACAACATATAAATGCATAATAAATGAGAAAATATAACTTTACTGAGACATAATTTCTGGATGAAAAGTTGTATTTAATTCATATAAGACAAATGAATTGAAATTCCCCTATGAAATGTGAATATCCAAAACACCAGAGACCAATCTCTGCTTTCCAAGTTTCCTCAAATCATATTTCCTATGACAATTATTATTATTATTATTATTAATTTTTTTATTGTTTTAAGATAGAGTTTCCCCGTGTAATAATCCTGGCTGTCCTGGAATAGGCTGGCCTCTAAGTCACAGAGATCTGCCTGCCTCTGTCTCCCAAGTGTTTGGATTAAAGGCTTGCACCATCACCATCCAGTAACAATTTTTTTTAATGTCCACTTCTTTTACATTTTCATGATAAACATTTAAGATGTGCCTTCCTAGTATATTTATTTAAGTTTGTGCTCCTACAAGGACAAATTCAATAAACCTCAGAAAAGGCAGCTTCTTTTGCATTTATCATTCATGAAAGGAGGTATTTATCTGTAAAATTGATGATATGGAGCAAAAGCATAATTATTCAACTCATAGATTACATACAAGTCTTCATTTTCACTCCTAGTGTTTCTGTAATACAGCACTTATTAAGTTTCTAGTGTCAGACAGATTGACAGATTTTATCATGTTCTTTTCCTACTAAGTACTACATTTTATTTTATTATTGTCATCTGGACATAGAAGATATATCATATGATTTTCACAATCCTGAGAAGCCTGCATGACTCTTTCCTCTATCTATACTGTAACATAACACTAACCTGAGCCTTTGCGTATTGCTCCCTAGGGAGGACCCACCCTTGTTAGTCTGAGATAAAGGCTCAGTTGGCATCCTGTGAAGACTGATCAGTCTACACAGACTGCCTCCTCAAAACGAAGTTGCCTGTTCAGCTATTGGTGCTGCTGGTGTTCTGGATTTCTGGTGAGAATGGAGAATGCGTATGGAGGATGAGCTCTGGGTCCCACTGCTGATTACATGTGTCCTGTCTATTTATTAGAAGACAGAGTGGTCTTATCCTCCAGGATGGTGCCTGTGAGGTTTACATCTATTAGAGGGACGTTTCAGATTGGAGAGAACCTGTTTTATAATGAAGATTATGATACAGATGGAATGGGATGGTTTAATTTATGCCTTGAAGTCCCTTAGGGCTTTCAATTCGTTTGGTTTGTCAATAAGGGATTTTTAGTGTGTAATGAATTGTATGTAAAAATAAACATCACATTTGAAATAAATACCAAAAAAGATACATAAAGATTGTTCATGAAGTGTGTCCTTAACTTTTTACTTCTCTGTCTTTATTTCAGCTTCCAGAGGAGATGTTGTGATGACCCAAACTCTAAGGCCTGTGAGCCTTGGAGATGAAGCCTCCATCTCTTGCAGGTCTAGTCAGAGCCTTGTACAAAGTAGTGGAAACACATATTTGGATTGGTACCTGCAGAAGCCAGGCCAGTCTCCACAGCTCCTGATATACAAGATTTCCAACAGATTTTCTGGGGTCCCAGACAGGTCAGTGGCAGTGGGTCAGACACAGATTTCACACTCAAGATCAGTAGAATGGAGCCTGAGAATTTAGGAGTATATTACTGCATGCAAGGTTCATATCTTCCTCCCATCGTGATGCAGGTCCCAACAAAAACACCATTGCTTGAGGTGGCCTTGCTGCTAAATATGTTACTTATCTGTGAGAGAGAGAGCTGCTGAGGAACTCAAGATTATTGCTTGCAGCTGAGGGACTTGGTGCATGAGTGCCAGCCTTGGCTACACATCAAGGGTCATGTAACTCAGTCCTCCACAGCTGCAATAAAATGAAATTGCCTCAGGAGAATGGTGAACACATGCATTCTCAGCAACCATGAATGATTGGGCTACGGCTGAATGAAAACCTTTTCTGATCAAATAGTCCTTGTCTGCCTTCATCATTCAAAATTATCCCATAAAACAATCAAGATATTGAGAGGTATTCTTTTGTTAAACTTTCCCCTTCACTATATAATTAATTCATTGTGACATTTTATGCCTTTGACTTCAATTCCATTTTATTAATATAAATATAGTATATTCTACTTCCTTCTGTTTTCTTTTTGTGTAAAGTATGTTCATTGGC
This sequence comes from Neotoma lepida, assembly GCA_001675575.1. Taxonomy (NCBI): domain Eukaryota; kingdom Metazoa; phylum Chordata; class Mammalia; order Rodentia; family Cricetidae; genus Neotoma; species Neotoma lepida. The sequence continues at coordinate 10,022 of LZPO01097411.1, forward strand.
TCTCCAAGTTCAGACTGTATTACTCATGAAGTCTTCCTTTTCTGATGAACAAATAGTTCTTTTTATCTCCATCAGGTGTTGTTACTATTTTGACTGTTTTATTACAAGTACATGCACAGTTAATGATGGCTAGGAACATATCCATGCTAGAATTTTCTGGTTGTTTTTAATATTTTCCTTCCATTGCTCCAATTTTTTGTTTCGTGTTTATGTATTGATAAAGTTTTAACTTTTTTCTTCTATAGTTGTATAAATTTGGTGAATTTAATGTAAACCTATTTTCAGGTTAAATTACTTTTCTTTTGATGTCAGAGAGTCTTTTTTTTCTTTCATTTCTGAAGTTTTCTGCTAATTGTATTTTTTTGGGGGCAGGTAACTTTTGCTGTTGTTTCTTTCATTTTTTTGTAAATACTCATTTTTTGGACGCCCAGGGATGCAAGTTAGGCTGTTACATTGTTCTCTTAAATACAGGGTAAACAGGTTGAATACAAAGCAGGTTATTGATCTTTTTTTTAATTAAAAATTTTTTATTTATTTTACATACCAACCACAGATCCTGCTCTCTTCCCTCCTCCTGTCAACCAACCTTTCCCCATCAACCCACTCTTCATTCCCTCCTCAGACAAGATAAGGCCTCCCATGTGGAGTCAGCAGAGCCTGGTATGTTCAGTTGAGGCAAGTCCAAGCCCCTCCACCTGCATCAAGACTGTGTAAGGTGTCCCAACATAGGTAGTGGGCTCCGAAGGGTTAGCTCCTAAACTAGGGATGGATCCTGATCCTACTGCCAGGGACCCCTTAAGCAGATCAAGCTACACAAAGGTCTCACCCATGCAGAGGGCTCAGTCTTGTTCTATGGAGGCCCCACAGCTGTTGGTCTAAATTTTATGAGTTCCCACTCATTTGGTTTGGTTGTCTCTGTAGGTTTCCCCATCATGATCTTGATGCCCCTTGCTCATAGAATCCCACTTCTCTCTCTTTAACTGGACTTCTGGACCTCATCATGATTCTTGACTGTGGATCTCTGCATCTGCTTCCATCAGTTACTGGATGAAGGCTTTATGATGACAGTTAGGGTATTCACTAATCTGCTTAGTGGAGTAAGCCAGTCCAGGTACTCTTTCTATTATTGCTAGTAGTCTAAGCTGGGGTCATCCTGTGGATTCCTGGTAACTTCCCTAGCACAAGTTTCTCCCTATCCCCATGATGTCTCCCTCTATCATGGTATCTCTTTCATTGTTCTCCCACTCAGTCCCTGTTCCACCTCGACCATCCTGCTCCCTTATGTTCTCATGCCCCATCAACTACCTACTATTGTGCCTGTCACCCCCAGTTTACTCAGGAGATTTCATTTATTTCCCCTTCCCATAGCAATCCACGCGTCTCTCTTAGGGTCCTCCTTGTTATCTAGCTTCTCTGGAGCTGTGGGTTGTAGTCTGGTTACCATTTTCTTTTTATCTATTATCCACTTATGAGTGAGGACATGCCATGTTTGTCTTTCTGAGTCTGGGTTACCTCAATCAGGATGATATTTTCTAGTTCCATCCTTTTGTCTGCAAATTTCATGATGTCATTGTTTTTTACTGCCAAGTAGTACTCCATTGTGTATATGTACCACATTTTCTTTATCCTTTCTTCGGTTGAGGGGCATTTAGGTTGTTTCCAGGTTCTGTCTATTATGAATAATGCTGCTAAGATCATAGTTGAGCAGTGTCCTTGTGGTATGATTAAATATTCCTGGGTATATGCCCAAGATTGGTGTATCTGGTTCTTGATGTAGATGGATTCCCAATTTTCTGAGAAACGATACTGATTTCCAAAGTGGCTGTACTAGTTTACATTCCTACCAACAGTGCAGGAGTGTTCCCCTTGTTCCACATCCTCTCCAGCATAGGATCTCATCAGTGGGNGCAGGAAACTTTTGCTGTTGTTTCTTGCTAGANCTNTGGCTCCTACATGTTATATTCTTATTAAGAAATTAGTGTCAGTCTAGTAGAATTCCCTTCAATGTATCTTAGGCCTCTCCCTTTCTCTCTCTTTCCATGAGATTTGATATTTTGGACAGGTGTTTTACATTGAATTTATTTGAGAGTCTTTGAGCTTCCAGGACCTGCGTGTTCAGATAGAACTCCATTAACTATGATTACTGCATGTTCACCTTTCTCTCCTCTTCCCATATATATATCCAACAATAGAAGTTTCTATTCACTCAGTGGTGTCCCATCTACTGCCTGTATTGTTCATTTTTAATTTTGTTTTATTTTAATTCATTATATACTTTGGAAATTTTAAAACATAAATAATGATTGTTTTATATTTTTGTTTTTACTCTCAATTATCTTCTTTCCTCTAACACTGAAACTCTTATTCTCAACAACTTCCTCCAACTGTAATGATTTTTTTATGTCAATGAGTTAATTTTCTTTGCTTGTATGAATATGAGTTGGGTCTTATGTACTGGAACATAGCAGCTTGTTAATGGCTAACAGCAATAATGGCTACAACACAGAAGAGAATGGCACAGTCTTTCCCAGAAGCCACTGACTGCTAATAGCCTGTTGCTGAAGGGTAGGAACTCATCAGGCTCTCCTCCATTCATGATAAAATATTGATGGATCCAATCTCGTGCAGGTATTCACAGCAGTGAGTTCACAAGTACAATGATCATGTCCAGAACTCACTGTTTCTGAGCTCCTTGCTATCCTTTTGTTATTTCATTCTTCCTACATCCTGTTGGAGATGTCCCTTGTGCTTGAAGAGGGGATATACGTACCCTGTTGAGGATTAGTGTGAACACACCATAGTCATTCCTGGCACTTTCAAGAGTTGTAAGCTTCTACACCAAGTAACACCCACTGCATAAAGGAATTCCTCTGATGAAGGCTGATAATATCACTAATCTATAGGTATAAACATAATAACTAAGAAAACAATTTGACAGGATGTCTATTAAGAAAAGCATCAGTTGTGTATTACCTCATAGTTTGTATGACATCCCTAGCCATGGACTCTGGAATGGATTTGCAATACCAGACACTAGTTTTCTGCCAGTGAGTGGGTCACTGATCTAATTGGAAAGCTCCAAGTTAGCCCAATGATAACATCATTGCAGCAGTTAGCATCCTGCCAAACAGATGGCTGTTATTGTAGGTTATAAAGTCCACAGCTGAGCAAGACTTTTGATAACTCTTTTTTACATCAGGGTTTTTCTGAGCCACTTCCAGGAATGAAAATCTAACCAGCCAGGAGGATATTTTCAGGTGAATTCCAGCACCATTTCTCTATGTTCTACATCCAAAATGTGCAGTGTCTTTGTAAATAGTATTTGTGCCCTAGTTCTTTTGGGCAAACAAGAAAACTGACAATAGCCTGTCTTGTTTTGTGGTCTGGGATCTCTCTCATAATGAGGGTTCCTATATATGACACTAGGATNTTTGTTTTATAATTGGTGGTTTCTAGAGGAGCATTACCCACCATGCAGTGTGCTTNATTGATNATTGATTCTCCTTTTAAAATAGAGTAAGAAAATAGTGTGTTTCCATAGGGTTTTTTTTCATACACTCCTATTTTTGGTTGCTTAACATCTTGTCCTCTCCCCTGTTTCTTTCTCTATTCCTACTGTCGATTCTGGTCCTTCTTCTGAGCATAGAGAATAGAGATTACTATTAGAGTTGATAACATCTTAATGATTTTTATTATAATTATTCATGAAAATTTTCCTTCTTTGTTAAATTACCATACATTTTGTACCAAAGGGAGAAATGTGTTTATGAAATAATACTGTGTATTATGGTCAAAGGAAGAAACTCCCACTGATTTTCTCCACAGGATAGTTTCAAGTGAGAGAAAATGAATTGAAAGACATTCAAGTTAAGTATCTTGATTGTTAATTCAAATGTTGAGCAAATATAGGGCAAAATGACAGTTGATACCTCTCATTATGTTCATGATCTGTCTTCATATGCTTTGAAATACATTGTTTATACTCCTTCAATTTTTTTTGGTTTATATAATTAAGTAAATGTTAACTGTAATTACTGGTCTTGATATCTAGTTATTACCCAAGTTCAATACTCATAGTCTCCTAAGGACTGATTTCCCCATAGTCTACATGAATCCTCACCTTTATGGAAACCTTGTCATGAAAAACCAAACACAAGAGACTGACAGACAGAATGATATATATATATATATATATAGATAGATAGAGAAAAAAAGGAAGGAGGAGAAAATGGAGTATGGGGGACATATAGGACAAAATGAACTAAAGGGTGATATGTGCATGCATGAATACTCAGCAAAATATCTTAATTCTGTTTTATCTCTGTTAGTGGAAAAATTTATACAACCTACTGTTCTTTACACCTGAGTGTTCTTACAGAATTAGATTTAGTATGTCATATAGAATTGTTCCTATGATTTGTAGATAACATGCCTGAATGCTTGTGTTGGGTGCAGTAAGTATCAGAATCTTTGTAAGCTTGAGTCCATGAGTAAGTGAATAAAATCCTTCAAATGTCAATATGAGTAAGTGTGTGTGTGTGTGTGTGTGTGTGTGTGTGTTGTGTTTCCATAGATTAAGCTGTAATCCAAGCAGATATTCTGTAGGATTTCCAGATTTTCTAATAAATGGACCTCTGACACTTTATTATAAAACCATGGCCCTATATAGCCAATACCCCGTATTGTGAATTAGTAAATTACACATTGATATCCTTTTTATCCAGGGCTGAAAACAAGAAGACGTTTTCCATGAGAAGAGTATTTTTCCTTCCCAGACTGCCCTCAGTGCTGTCTCCTGCAGAGCTCTCCATGGAGAGCCTACCAGTTATTCAGAGTGCGACTCTCCCTTCTCTTTTCTAGCTCTTTCCTAAGCATACTTCCATTTCCTCTTTGTTGCTTTCTAACCTCTATGGACAACTCAAATGGCTTGGTTCCTCTCTCCCTCTTTCCACCTATCTTCTATCAGCTTTGAGACATTTACTTTGCTTACAGTATGACTCAACTCTTAAATTCTGATAAGCTTTCTTTCAAGTTTGTTTTTACATAATTTTTATTTATTTTTTAGATGATTTTTATAACAAGACTTTGAATCCAAAGAGAATATGATTAATTTCTCTCATTCATTGAACCCTCTACACTCTGCAATTCCTGCTTCTGCTTTCTCATAGCACACATATGTCTCTAGCATGGGGTTGTCACATCACTAGGTACAACTGTCCAATGAAATCACCTGTTTTTCAAAATTCTAAGTGTTCTTTGAGATTGTAGTTTTAAAAAGTTACAAGAAACCATTGTGAATTAACTTTGAACATTCTCCCTCACAACATGTTGATACAAAAATGGGACATTCTACCAAATTGTCAAGAAGTTAAAAAATTTAGTGTGATAATAAGAATTACACATCAAAATACTATTGGGAAACAGAAAATTAAGATAATTTGTTTGTAGGAAAAAGCAATTCAGAAATATAATCACAAACCCCATTGCTTGGATTTGAATATTATATGACCTGATATAAATGCAGACCCAGAGAGAAGGGGTGCATTAAGCAAGATTCCAGTTCTACAGTTTGACCAGATAGTTATGGGAAATAGTGTCAGATTGCAATGTGGGTTGAATCACATATTCTTAATTATCTCAGGAGTGTTTACATGAGCACCTGAGGCTAATTACGTTTCCATAACATACTTAGGGGGACTTGAGAGGAGATAGTCATTCAGGGACGGGCATGCTCTTAAGAAAATTTGAGCTTTAGAATGTGCAGTGTAAGCACCTGAGAGGTATATGAAGCACACTCAGTAAAACACTGTGAAAGGGTCAGGGTTAAAACCCTTAGAATCTTGGAGACTTCACTGTACATCTGTAACCTAGAAAGACAATAATATTTCTCAGAGAAGAACACAAAGAATTTCTTGACAATTCCAAGCTGGCGGAAGACCTCTACCAGCCACCCTAATGCCAAGCTCAGACAGGTGAAAGACAGTGGGTTTCACCTGGGTTCTCATGGTTGTGTCTTGTTGAAGGCATCCACAGGTCTGCCTTGTGGTTCTGGGTGGGGAGGTGCCATTATGTTGAGCAAATATATGGTGGAGAAATGAGAGAGAAAGAGAAGCAGAATGGTTCACGTGCTGTGGAAAGAGGCAGATCTGAAGAGGTAAATGTGGTAAGGAGCAGGCTGAAGTGGGTGGCCTGCTTGCCACCTGGGGCCAGGTTATGTCTGGGCCTGGGAAACTGCCTAGGGTCGTGTCTGGGTCCCTGGTCCTACTGTAGTTGGGATCTGTGTTGACATCCATGTCCCGGATTGCCACCAAAGGCCACAAGGATGCTTGTGATCTGGGCTGCCACCTTTGGCCATTTTGGTGTCCAAGGACCATGACACCACTGGGGCCATGCTGATCTGAGTGGCTTGTGCTGCCACCAGGGGACATAATGACATCTGGGTCTGAGCTGCTGTCAAGGGCCATGTCTGACTCCCTGGCCCTACAGTAGCCAAAGTCTGTGTTAATGTCCATGGCTTTAGTAACACTGAAGTCTGAGCAGATGCCCTGGATCTGGTCAGCCATCTGAGTCTATGTTGATGTCTGAAAGCCAACGTGCTAATGGGGTCATGCTGAACAGAGTACCTATGGTGCCCCTTGCAGCTGTGGTGACATCTGAGCCCAGGCTGTAGTTAAGGGTCATGGTTGGTTCAGTGGTCCTGCTACAGTCAGGATCTGTGTTGATGTCCATAGCTCCTCTTCTCACCAAAGGTAATGCAAATACCTGGGGTCTGCACTGTCACCTGAGGCCAGATGGAGGTCTGAGGGTCATGCTGCAGCTGGCCCACACAGATCTGAGTGTCCTGCACTGCCTTTAGATGCCACAATGACATCTGGGACCAGGCTGGAGCTGAGGGCCACTTCTGGATATGTGGCCATACTGTAGCCAGGGTCTCTCTTGATGTCCTTAGCTTCTGATACTATTGAAGGCTGTGCCGATGCTTGGGGTTTGGTCCACCATCTGGTTCCATGTTGGTGTCTGTGGACAATACTGCCACTGGGGTCATAGTGATCTGAGTATTCTGCATCGCTACCTGAGGCCATAGTGACATCCAGGCCTGGGCTGATGCCAAGGACCTTGTCTGGATCCATGGTCCTACTACAACAGGGATCTGTGTTGACATCCATTCTCCATGTGGCCACCAAAGGCTAGAAGGATGCCCAATCTGTGGCCATGTAGTACCTGAGGGCTGTGCTGCCACCTTGGCAATGCCAATCTGGGTGGCCTGTGGTGCCACCCAGGACCATGCTTTTGTCTGGAACAGGTTGCTGCTGAGGGCCATGCCTGGGTCCATGGCCATTTTAGCTAGGGTCTGAGTTGATGTCTGTGGCTCCTGTTACCACTGAGGGCTGTGCAAATGCTCTGGGTCAGGTCAGCCACCTGATACTATATTGGTGTCTGAGGGACTTGCTGCTGGGACCATACTAATCTGGGTGGCCTGTGCTGCCACCTGAGTTATGGTGATATCTGGGTCCTAGCTGCTGCTGAGGGCCATGTCTGGGTCCATGTTTCTTCTGCAGCTGGGATCTGTGTTGATGTCCATTGCCTGTGTTACCACAGGGCCTCACAGGAACCATGCATGTTGAAATCTGAGCAGTGCTGTCCTGATCCTCCCTGCCTCTCACTGGCACTGGGAAAGTTAGCTCTGCCCTTTCTGGACACTGCAGCAGGAGAGATGGTCCCACTCCTCACCATAGGTGTGGGAGAGTTGGCCCTGATGGCATGGGTGAGAAGAGCGGGCTCCACCCCTAGCCTGAGGGGGGCAGTCCCAGCTGCCAGGACTGACCACTGCAGCTAACTCTCAGACCTACATCCTGGGCCTTGGGTTGGCCAACGCTAATATTTACCCTAATGATGACCTGCTTGAGAGCATCATGGGACTGGTCCTGCAACATGAAATTTTCAGGATCTCCATGACTCTGGGCAACAGCAGCATATCTGAAAGGAGTTTTGGTGAGGGTCCAGGGATGATGGTACCCCAGAGGTCTTGAACCAACCAAAGCAATGACTCATTGCAATGAACATTTGTGGGTGGAACTGATTGGGCAAAAGAGCATACTGCTTGACATACCACAGCTCCCAATGCTGTGGCAGAGACAGGAAAAATGAGGAGTGGGGTGGCTTTTTCTGTTTGTTTTCAAATAATTGTTCATTTGGGTAGTGGTGCAGGGGTGAGGGGTATGGCAAGAACTCTAAATTGTCTTATAATAAAAACCTGGAGCCAGATATTAGGGTAAATGCTGAAAGACCAGAGAGACAAAGGAACAAGCCACAGGCACTTCTCACCTCTCCAACTCCATGAATCCTCTGACTGAATGCCTCTGAGTCCTCAGGTGAAAGGTCTCGAATTCCTTTCTCCTCACTTCTTATATGCCTCTCTCCACCCAGCCATACCACCTCCTGCCTCAACCTTCGAAGTGCTGGGATTAATGGCGTGTGCTTCCCAAATACTGGTAGCAAAGGCATGAGATCTCAAGTGCTGGGATTAAAGGTTTGTGCTACCACTGCCTGGCTCTATTTCTTTTAGACCTGATTAATCTTGTATAGTCTACAGTGGCCTTCTCTGGATCTCTGTGTTCTGCCTGCTGAGTGCTAGGATTAAAGGTGTGTGCCACCACTGCCTGGCCTCTATGTTTAATCTAGTGGCTGGCTCTGGCCTCTGATCTTCAGGCAAATTTTACTTGTTAACAAGTAAAACAAAAAAAATCATCACAGAGGGGAGAATATGGAAGAACGAGGAGGTGAACAGGGTTGGTGTGCATTGTGGGAGGGCACAGAGGTTTCCTAGTGAGATCTGAGCTTGCTTTATCCAGCAGGAATACATAAGAGGATGATTGGACCATGGGCCTGGGTACCAGATGTTTGGAAGTGTCTAAACTTGGCTGTATCTAGCAGGGGGAGGTCTTTTGCCTCACCCCTTGACGTTGTTATAAAAAGCCATTTTGAATAAAGTTCTGGGCTAGTGGATATTGATCCAGGTCCTCCCAAAGCTATCCTGTGTTTCTGTCTTTCCTCTTGATGGCTAGGCTAATCATTCTACCTAATATTTTTTATTCTTCTCTCCTCCTCATAGGAACTCTGTAAAAGGTAGGGGCTCTTCCCCCACAGTACATGATGTGAAATCCCAAAAGAATCAATAAAGAATTATATTATTATAAAAAGCATTTTTCAATAGAAATCAAATCTTCTTTTTCAGGGCTTAGAATGTGTCCACTCAGTGAAGGAAGCTCATGCTCCTGTGAAAACTCAGTCAGAGGCTTTTCCCAGGAATTCCATCTGCCTGGGCCAAGCCACAATCTATGTGAACACTTAAATCCCTCCAATTGTAACACAGACCAAGATGACAGAAGAGCTTTGAGCCATCTGTAGCAGCAATTAAGCTCAAGGATAAGTGTGGGATTCCTGTAGACTCCAGGGAATAGAATAAAATGCTAAAATTTATTCTTCCAAGAAATCACCACATTCCCTGAACAATGGGCACTGCCTTCCATAATTCTCTTATCCTTTCCATCATACAACCACACTGTATAGCTGAAACTCTCACTCTACTAGAACAATATATTGATTATACTGATCTCATCCATGCACTTCAGGATGTCCAAACTATCTCAGAGTCACAGCTAAACCACACCTGGCAAGTCATTTAGACATGTTGACGTTCAATTTCTAAGTTAAAGAAACTAAAGTTGGATAGTTATGGGAAAGTTCAGTGAGGTCCACTATTCTTCAACTAATAGCCTACGAATCATCTCCTTAAAACCTGATGTCTTTGAAGTTATAAAAATCAAGACTATTTATTAAGTGACAGAGGAGGAAGACATCCAAATCTCAAAGCCTATAGGCTTTTATTCAGTATGTGTGTATTAGAAATTCCTGAGAAGTGGTTGGATTTATTTTGAGAAGGCATCTAGGTACAGAACTGTACCACCAACATATATTTTCTTAAGAAGTTTTAATTCAGAAACAAAGTTATTTATCATTGAATCCAATGTAAAGGCCATTGGCAAAGGGAAGTTGAATGTTTCTGGAATTCCCTTCATATTTACACATAACATTAAAAGAGGCGTAGTAAAAATTCAGATCCCAGATGCGCTATAAAACAATGATTTGCTTATTGTTTTAGATTGAGAAGAATCGTCATTCTTGTCTTATCATCCACTGAAGTGTCCTGAGGCTTCCTCCAGATCCTGGGGCTATCATGTGAGAAGGAAAAACTGTCTTCAAAGCCTGAAAGTTCAAAGAGAGACATAGGTACAGCAGGTAGATACCAGAAGAAAGAGAGTGAAGTGAAGAGACAGAGAAGCCATCATTCCTGCATTAATCCAGCAAAAGCTATTATGTGGTTCTCCCAAAGGGGAGGGTGTCCTGTATCCTGAAGAAGCTGCTTTAATCCTGGGTGTTTGTTCACATCCATCTAGCAGGGGGAGGAAGACATCCAAGATCAGATGGTGGAAAATCAGCAGGGTCAGGCTCAGGCTACCATGCTGTCTGGCCTTTCACAGTTATGTTTCTAAAAGGCCCTTTGGATTCCCAGGCTCAAGAGTGAAAGGTGAAAATATCATTTGTAATACACAGCAGAGCCGTGTATTGAGCAGTAATATTTTCTGTTATAGTATTCAAGTCTGTCATCACTAGTCAACTCTTTGATGAGGAATTATGGGAAATAGAAACAAATGGTAGCAAAGAGCAAATATGGAGGATCCAAAACTGAGAAAAAGATACAACTCATTTCCTCTGTGAGTATGAAAGTACCTCTATCTTAATAAGGGGTTGGAACCCCAAGTGACACATGTTGTGAGATTAAGTTGTTATGTTTATCTACTGTGTAATTCCTCTTTGTACCATAGTAAGCATGGTTAATGCTATAAAATCTTAGTTTTTATAAATCATTAAAATGATCCTGATAAATTAACCTTTCAATATAAAGAAATGACTACTCGAAACTCACAAACACTTCACAAGAAAAGCACATAGTATTTTTTAACAGATCAGAATTATTTGAGGGAGTTAAAGATCTAAAAGTCCCTTCTTTGTTGTATTTTTCCTTACAGCAGGTTATATGTCCATATTACCCCAAAATATATTTGAAATTTATTATTCAAAATAGAGCTTATATGCATTAGAAATGTCATATAACTTCAAAAAGAAATGCAGTCTTTGGAGGCATGCATGTGGTCTGATGATGGTTATCTACTAACTGTGTTCTTTTGCCAAGTTTCTGAGATGAGCAAGTCTTGCAGCTGTGCCCAGCCCTAACTGGTTCCCAGTGATTTGCATGCACTCACTGCACAGCCTTGAGGACTTCTTCATATAGCAGTCACACCCTGTGCAGTTGTCATTGCAGTCAGGACTCAGCATGGACATGAAGGCCCCTGTTCAGCTCCTTGGGCTCCTTCTGCTCTGGCTTCTAGGTGAAAAAGGACTATAATGGGAATTTCACTGTTATACTGTGATTAGTGTTGATTGGCATTTGGGGACAGTCTTTTCCTACCATGCTTAACTATGTGAGTATTTATTTTGTCTCCACCCCTAGGTGCCAGATGTGACATCCAGATGACCCAGTCTCCATCCTCCATCTCTGCATCTCTGGGAGACACAGTCAAACTCACTTGCAGGTCAAGTCAGGGCATTAGCAATTCTTTAAGCTGGTACCAGCAGAAACCAGAAGAAGCTCCCAAGTGTGTGATCTATGCTGCATCCAGCTTGGACAACAGGTTCCCATCGAGGTTCAGTGGCAGTAGGTCTGGGACAGATTTTTCTCTCACCATCAGCAGCGTGGAGTCTGAAGATACGGCAACTTATTTCTGTCTACAGACTTATCAGAGTCCTCCCACAGTGATACAAGTCATAACATAAACCTCCATGGAAGTAGAAGTGAGAGGCTGGGCTGCCCCAGCTGCTCCTCCTCATGAGTCATTCACTGTAACTAAGACTCAATACAGAGAAAATATGAATGTGCTCCTGCACATTCTTTCCTAGTCTTCTAAATGAGTCTTTCTCTTAAGAAGCCTTTCCTACTAGTTGGATAAGGAGTCATGTGACTAGTCTGGAGGGTTGTCTTATACGGTTTTCTATTGAGATCAACACTATGAGGAAAAGCAACTTGGGAAGGAAAGGAGGTCAGTTTACACTAGACATCTCAGTCCATCATGAATGGAAATAGCATCAGGAACTCAAGCAGTCCTGAACCAGGAGGCAGGAACTGAAGCAGAGGACATGGAGCAGTGATGCTTACTGGATTACTCTCCATGGTTTGCTCAGCCTGATTTCTTACATCACCTGGGATCACCTACCCAGAGGTGGCACTGTTGACACTGGGGTAAACTTTTTCACATCCATCATTAATAAAGACAATGCCCACAGAATTGTGATATTAGTATTTTCTCAATTCAAATTCTGTCTTCCCAGATGTCCCTAACTTGTATCAAGCTGATAAAAACAACCAGGACAAGGGCTTTCATCAGACTGTAATAACAGGCTATACTGAACTCCATATTCCATTTCTGAGACATAAAATATTCTCTTTACTCTTGTGTTTGCACAGAACGATTAGCTTTCTGTCAGTGAAAAGAAATTTTTCTTTTCAAAATTATGTGTATTTGTAGGTGTCTTTTTCTGTTTGTAAGCACACATGCATGTGGGTGCCTACATAGGACCGAAGGGGTAGATCCAGTCCTCTGCTCTGGACTTTTAGGCAATAGTGCACAGCTCAGCAACGGCACTAGTTACTAAACTCAGGTCCTCTGGAAGAACAGCAAGGGCTCTTAACTGCTGAGCCATCTATTAACCCATGGAGACATTTTTCTATTCTCAAAATATGGTACAAAAATCAGTTCACTGGGAGAACTGGTGAGATGTTTCAACAAATAAAAGTTCCTGCTATCAAGGAAAACTACTTTAGTTTTCCCTGGACCAATATGGTAGGAGAGGACTGATTCCTAAATGCATCTCCTGCCTTCCTCCTGTGTGCCATGAAATGAACATACCCCCCCCCTACACAACATACAAATGCATAATAAATGAGAAAATATAATTTTACTGAGACATAATTGCTGGATGAAAAGTTATACTTAATTCATATAAAACAAATGAATTGAAATTCGCCTGTAAAATATGAATAGCCAAAACACCACGGACCAATCACTGCTTTCCAAGTTTCCTAAAATCATATTTTCTATGACAAGTATTATTATTATTCTTTTATTATTATTCTTTTATTATTATTATTATTATTATTGTTGTTGTTGTTGTTGTTTTTTCAAGACAGTGATTCCATGGGTAATAATCCTGGCTGTCATGGAATAGGCTGGCCTCTAAGTCACAGAGATCTGCTTGCCTCTGCCTCCCAAGTGCTGGGATTAAAGATGTAAACCATCACTACCTGATGACAATTATTTTTAATATCCATTACTTTTACATTTTCATGATAAACACTTAAGATGTTCTTTCCTAGTATATTTATTTAATTTTGTGCTCCTACAGAGACAAATTCAATAAACCTCAGGAATGACTGCTCCTAACTTCTACATTTATCATTCATAAAAATAGGAATTTACCTGTAAAATTGATGAAAGTGGAGCAAAAGCATAATTTTTCAACTCATAGGGAATAATTGCATGCAAGTCTTCATTTTCACTCCTTCTAGGGTTTCTGTAATACAGTACTCATTAAGTGTCTAGTGTTAGACAGATTGACAGATTTTATCATATTCTTTTCCTAATATGTACTACACTTTATTTTATTATTGTTGTCCCTGACGTAGAAGAAATACTATATGATTTTTACAATCATGAGAAGCCTGCATGACTCTTTTTCTCTATCTATACTGTAACACTAACCTAAGTCTTTGCATATTGCTCCCTAGGGAGGACCTACCCCTGTTAGTCTGAGATAAAAGCTCAGTTGGCATCCTGTGAAGACTGATCAGTCTACACAGACTGCCTCCTCAAAACGAAGTTGCCTGTTCAGCTATTGGTGCTGCTGTTGTTCTGGATTCCTGGTGAGGATGGTGGAAGTGAGAAAGGAGAATATGTATGGAAGATGAGCTCTGGGTATCACTGCTGACTACATGTGTTCTGTCCATTTATGAGAAGACAGAGTGGTCTTACCCTCCAGGATGGTGCCTGTGAGGTTTTACATCTATTAGAGAAACGTTTCAGATTGGAGAGAACCTGTTTTGTAATGAAGATTATGACACAGATGGAATGGGAGGGTCTAATTTATGCCTTGATTTGCTAATAAGGGACTTTTATTGTATAAAGAATTTTATGTTAATATAAACATCCCATCTGAAATAGATACCAAAAAAAAGAATACATAAAGATTGTTCATGAAGTGTGTGCTTAACTTTTTACTTCTCTGTCTTTATTTCAGCTTCTAGAGGCGATGTTGTGATGACCCAAATTCCAACCTCCCTGCCTGTCAGCCTTGGAGATCAAGTCTCTATCTCTTGCAGGTCTAGTCAGGCCTTGTACAAAGTAGTGGAAACACATATTTGAATTGGTACCTGCAGAATCCAGGCCGATCTCCACAGCTACTGATATATAAGGTTTCCAACAGATTTTCTGGGGTCCCAGACAGGTCAGTGGCAGTGGGTCAGGCACAGATTTCACACTCAAGATCAGTAGAGAGGAGCCTGAGAATTTAAGATTGTATTACTGCATGCAATGTTCATATCTTCTTCCCACAGTGATGCAGGCCCCACAAAAACATCCTTGCTTGGGGTGACCCTGCTACTAAATATGTTACTTATCTGTATGAGAGAGAGCTGCTGAGAAACTCAAGACTATTGCTTGCAGCTGAGGTGTTTGGAGCATGAGTACCCGTCTTGGCTACACCTCAAGGGTCATGCATCTCAGTACTCTTCAGCTGCAATAACAATGAAATTGCCTCAGGAGAGTGGTGAACACATGCATTCTCAGCAACTATGAATGATTGGGCTATGGCTGAGTGAAAACCCGTTCTGATCAAATAGTCCTTGTCACCCTTTATCATTCAAAATTATCTTGTAAAACAGACAAAAAATTGAGAGATATTCCTTTGTTAATCTTTCCCCTTCACTATATTATTACTTCATCTGTCACATTTTGTGCCTTTGCCTTAAATTCCATTTTATTAATATAAATATTGTATGTTCTACTTTCCTTTGTTTTCTCTTTCTGTAATGTATGTTCATTGGTTCCCCAAGTTCAGACTATATTACTCATGAAGTATTTCTTTTCTGATGAACAAATAGTTCTTTTTATTCATTCAGCTGTTGTTACTATTTTGACTGTTTTATTCCAAGTACATGCACAGTTAGTGATGGGTAGGAACATATCCATGCTAGTATTTTCTGGTTGCTTTAATATTTTTGCTTCATTGTTCCAATTTGTTTTTGGTTTGGTGTTTTTATTTATGATAAAGTTTTAACTTTTTTCTTCTATAGTTGTGTAAATTTGGTGAATTTAATGTAAAACTATTTTCAGGTTAAATTACTTTTCTTTAGTTTCCAGAGAGTGCTTATTTTTCTTTCATTTCTGAAGTTTTCTACTAATTGTAATTTTTGGGGGGCAGGGAACTTCTTCTTTTGTTTCTTGCTAGAACTTTGGCTACATTACCCAATTATCTCCTACATGTTATATTCTTATTAGGAAATTAGTGTCAGTCTAGTAGGATTCCCACCAATGTATCTTAGACCTCTTCTGTTCTCTCTCTTTCCCTGAGATTTGATATTTTGGACAGGTGTTTTACATTGAATTTATTTGAGAGTCTTTGAGCTTCCAGGACCTGCATGTTCAGATAGAACTCCATTAACTATGATTACTGCATGTTCACCTTTCTCTCCTCTTCCCATAAACCCAACAATACAAGTTTGTATTCACTCAGTGGTGTCTCATATACTGCCTGTGTTGTTCATTTTAAATTTTGTGCAGGTAACCACAGCAGTGAGTTCACAAGTGTAATAATCATGTCCAGATCTCACTGTTACAGAGTTCCTTGCTATCCTTTTGTTCTTTCATTCTTCCTACATCCTGTTGGAGATGTCCCTTGAGCCTAAGAGGGCATATACATACTCTGTTGAGGATTAGTGTGAACACACCATAGTTATTCCTAGCACTTTTAAGAGCTGTGAGCTTCTACACTAAGTACCACCCACTACATAAAGGAGTTTCTCTGATGAAGGCTGAATGCATCACTGATCTATAGGTATAAACATAATAATTAATAAAATAATTTGAGCCCGGTGGTGGTGGTGCACGTCTTTAATCCCAGCACTCAGGAGGCAGAGCCAGGTGGATCTCTGCGACTTCTAGGCCAGCCTGGTCTACAGATCGAGATCCAGGAAAAGCACCAAAACTACACAGAGAAACCCTGTCTCAAAAAACCAAAAAAAAGGAACCCCCCAAAAAGAAAACAATTTAATGCAATGCCTATTCAGAGAAACACCAGTTGTATATTACCTCATAGTTTGTATGACATCCCTAGCCGTGGACTCTGGAATGGATTTGCAATAATAGACACTAGTTGTCTGCCAGTGAGTGGGTCACTGGTCTAACTAGATAGCTCCAGGTTAACCCAATGATAAGGATCATTGCAGCAGATAACATCCTGCCAAGCAGATGGCCACTATTGTAGGTTACAAAGTACGAAGCTGAGCAAGACTTTGATAACATTTTTCTACATCAGGGCTTTGCAGAGCAACTTCCAGAACTAAAAAATCAACCTGGAGGCAACTTTCAGCTGAATTCCAGCACCAGTTCTCTGTGTTCTGCAACCAAAATGTATAGTGTCTTTATTAATAGAATTCTGCTATCTTTTCCATTGCAACAACCACTCTGTATAGCTCAACCTCCTCTCTTCCTATTAGAATAGCACTTGTGATTATTTTGATCACACCTATATACTTCAGGATGTTCATATCATCTCACAATCATAACCCAATCATACCTGACAAGGCATGTAATTTTCAATTTCTAAGTTCTAGAAACTAAACTTGGATAGTTATGGGAAGGTTCACTGAGATCCATTATCCCTCAACCAATAGCTAGTATCCTCTTTTTAAAACCTGACCTTTTGAAGTATTAAAAAAACCCAACAGAAGTTCTTATTATAGACACACTGTTGTCTGTAAAAGTGGAGTTCAGTGCAGCATTTTTGTTCATGCACACAATATCAGCTCAACAAATCCAACCTCTGTGTCCCCTCAACTACTCACTTTAATCATTAGTGATCACATTTCTATTTGAGAACATTGTTTTTTAGCATTTACACACACTGCTTATCTTTTCGAATCTAGCTTGTAATATACAATAACACATTACATAGTTTCCTACAGTTCCATCAATTTTGCTGAAAATTACAGAATTTCATTCTTCTTTGTGGCTGTATAATAGTCTATGGTGCATATATGCCACATTTTTTTTGATTCATTGGTCTGTTGATAGGCACCTACACTAATGTCATCTTAGCTTTTGCGAACAGTACCATGATAAATATAGCTATATTGAGGTTAAAAAAAAAAGCCAAAGAAGAGGAAGACACCCAACTCTCAAGGCCTATGGGGATTTATTCAGAATGTATGAGTTAGAGATTCCTGAGAAGTCACTGGATTGTTTTAGAAGGCAGCTATGCTAGCTACTGTTCCATCAACACACATTTTCACAGGAAACAGAGCCTTTATGACTAAATCATATCTAAGGACACTTGATAAAGGGAAATTGAATGTTTCTGGAGTTCCCGTCATGTTTGCATGTATCATTAAGGGGGGCGTGGTAAGAATTCAGTTGCCAGATGCCCGCAAAATAACGATTTGTTGTTGTGTTAGATTGAGAGAAACTGTCATCTTCCTATTATCATCCACTGAAGTGTCCTGAGTGATGCTTCCTTCAGATCCTGGGGCTATCATGTGAGAAGGCAGAACTGTCTTCAAAGCCTCAAAGATCAAAGAGAAGCAGAGGTACAGCTGGTAGACATCAGCAGAAAGAGAGTGAAGAGACAAGGAAACCAGCATTCCTATTAATCCACCAAAAGCTGCTGTGTGGTGGAGGATGTCCTGTATTCTGAAGAAGCTGCTTGAATCCTGGGTGTTTGTTCACAAGCATCACTCAAGACCAGATGCTGAAAAATCAGCAGAGTCAGGCTCAGGCTGCAAAACTGTCTATCCTTTTACAGTTTTTTTTTCCTAAAAGGCCCTTGGGAGTTTCAGGATTCAGGATAAGGTTATTGAAGACTGAATAGGTTCTATTTCTCCAGATGACAAATAAGGCTGGATGGCCAAGGCTAAGACACAGGGTTGAGATGCATGGTGTTCAAATATATGTGTTATAAGAACATTACTGCATCTTTGCTTGTTTGCAGACTGAGACACACAAGAAGAGAGTGAGGCTGCTGACTAAATCAGTATAAAGTCTCCAGTTACTGTTCAAGAGTGAAAAGTGAAAATACTATTCATAATACACAGCAGAGCCATGTATTGTGCAGCAGTGTTTTCTGTTACAGCATTCAAGTCTGTCATCCCTCAATCCTCTATGCTAAGGAGTTGTAGGAAATAGTAGCAATGGTAGAAAAGAGCAAATATGGAATTTCCCAAATGGAGAAAAATGTGCAACCGATTTAATCTGTGAGCGTGAAAGGACCTCCATTTCCATATGGTGTCTGGACTCCAAATGACACACCTTTTCGGGATCAAGGTGTTATATGTGCACCTATTGTGTAATTCCTCTATTTGTACCATAGTAAGTATAGTTAAAGTTGTAAAATCTTATTTTTAATACATTAAAATGGTCCTGATAAATTATCCTTTTAATTTATAGAAATGACAAACTCCAAACTCACAAACATGTGCCAAGGAAAACACAGAATTTTTTTAACCAATCAGAATTATTTGAGTTACTTAAAGAGATTTAATAGTCCTTCTCTGCTGTGAACTCTCTGGCAGCAGCATTTGTCTATTTTATTCCAACTAATCTTTGAAACTTATTATTCAAAATAGAGCTTATATCCATTAGAAATGTGATGTATAATTTTAAAATTGAAAAAGAAGTGTATTCTTTGCAGACATGTATACAGTCTTACTTTGGGGATCCAGGGAACCTGTGCTCATGCCAAACTGCTGAGATGAGCAAGTCTTGCAGCTCTGCCCAGCCCTAACTGGTATCCAGTGATTTGCATGCACTCAGTGCCCCACCTTGAGAACTTCTTCATATACCAGTCACACCTTGTACAGTTGTCATTGCAGTCAGGACTCAGCATAAACATGAGGGCTCCTGCTCAGCTCCTTGGGCTCCTTCTGCTCTGTCTTACAGGTAAAAAGTGCCTATAACGGGAATTTCACTGTTACAGTGTGATTAGTGTTGACTGGCATTTGGGAGCAGTCCTTTCCTACCATGCTTAACTATTGGGTATTTATTATGTCTCCACTCCCAGGTGCCAGATGTGACATCCAGATGACCCAGTCTCCATCCTCCCTCTCTGCATCTCTGGGAGACAGAGTCACCATCACTTGCAGGGCAAGCCAGGGTATTAACAGTAATTTAAACTGGTTACAGCAGAAACCAGGGAAAGCTCCTAAGCGCCTGATCTATGCTGCATCCAACTTGGACAATGGGATCCCATCGAGGTTCAGTGGCAGTGGCTCTGGGACAGATTATTCTCTCACCATCAACAGCGTGGAGTCTGAAGATACAGCATTTTATTACTGTGTACAGTATGCTCAGTATCCTCCCACAGTGATACAAGTCATAGCATAAACCTCCATGGAAGCAGAACTGAGAGGCTGGGCTGCCCCAGCTGCTCCTCATGACTCACCCACTGAAAATGTTTCTCAGATGTCACAAAATTTTTAGCAAAGTCTTGGAGGGTCATTGTTTGAATAAAAGAGGCTAAACAGTCCTCTCTCTACCCTAACTAACTTTCTTCCTCTTCATCTTCAGCACTACAGAGTACCAATGCCTTTTCTTCCTTAACAGAGGACATAGCCATTCCCTGTGAGGAGTCTGAGTGGTATCCCCAGCTATATCCCCAGCAGAGAACAGTACAAACTACTGTGAACGTTTGAGAACACATTATTTAAATACAGAATATCAGTTTCTAAGTGCAGAGAGCACAGAAATTTTAAATTATTTAAAGGGGAGAGAAATGTTATTGAGAGAAGCTGACAGCAGAAAGGTTTCTGGATTTTTCACAAAAGTTAGAGCACAAGTGTCAGAGAAAGGGGAAGGCTGTCTAACTATGATCCTCTGCTGTGTCTTGAAATTCCAGCAGTGGGGTGTTGATGCTCTCAGCTGTCTGCAGCACCCTACATTGAATTCTAATGGCTCCTATGTCATCTGGTCTGCTTACAGAAATCAAATAATATTGAACCACACTGCTATGACTTTAAATCCCACTGCATGATGTGGAATATAGATTTGTCTATATGACATCACATGGGTTGTAAGGGTTGTATTAAACATGATCCCATAAGTGATTTTAATGAAGAATTGATATTCCAGGGCATAGTTTTAGAAACAACACAAAGCCGGGTGGTGGTAGCACATGCTTTTAATGCCAACACTTGGAAGGCTGAGGCAGGAAGATCTCTATAAGTTCAATGCTAGCCTGATCTACAGAGAGAATTCCAGGACAGCTACGGCTACACAGAGAAATCCTGTCTCAATTGTCCCCTCCAAAATAGAAAGAACAACAGAAGAACAGTGATCTATACTCTATTCTTTTTATTTTATTTTATCTTTTTTTAAGAAATCCTGTGTGGGTAAGATCTATTACTTGCCTCTTTTTGATGTCCCATTCATCTAGCCACCTACCTGTACATCTATAGTACATACAGACTTAATTACTATAATTTTATATGAAAGAGAACAATGAAGTCAGAGGATATGATACTACTTTCATAGCCTTCAGATTCTCTTAGTTATGCTGTCTGATTTTCTACATAAATTCTTTACTGAGTTAATCAACCTTCAGCAATATTAGTTACATTACATTGAGTTTATGTGCCAACTGGAGAAAACATACATGCAAAAGTGGTTCATGGAGCTGGAGAGAACGCCCAGTGGTTAAGAGCACTCATTGCTTTTGAAGAGGACCTGGGTTTGATTCTCAGCACCTATGTGGTGACCCATAGCTATCTTTCACTCCAGTTCAAGGGCATCCAATGCTATCTTTTGGCCTCTGAGGGCACCAGACATGTACATAATATTTTTACAAACATGCAGTCAAAATAGTCATACATAAAAATATATTTTTAAAGTGGTTCTTATTATGAACACAGACAGATTCTCTATTCACATGTATGACCTTTAATGTACAAGGCCAACTCTGCTATCTTTGGTGTATGTAGAGATTTATTGTGATTACCCCTAAATATTGATGTTGACATTCCTTTTTATGAATTTGTGTACTGATCTATTAGCAAATAATTTACTTTATTTCTTCTATTGCTTATTTTTTTTTACTACATTTTATACCTTGCGCTAATGGTTTAGATACAAGTGGTGACAGCAGACATTTTGATATTTTTTTTTTTTTTGTAATCTGAGGTATAAAATGCCCAACTTTGTTGCCATGCTTTGCTTCCTTTGATTTACCATAATTATCTTTTGATTTCCATAGAAATGGTTTTTAAAAAGTATTGAGATAATTGTCAGAAGGATTAACAATCTGGATACAATTTATAATGTTAAAATTACCTTTGTCTTGTCAAACACACTCAACTAGGTCATGATGCATCACCTAGAAACAAGGTGGTGAAGGTAGAGAATCAGAAGAGGAACAAGAGGAGCAGGAGCATGAGGAAGCTATATTAAAATAAAATTTAATTTATTCCTTTCCTCTATGTCCCTGTCTCACTTTACACATCAGTCAAATGACTTTGTTAGAAAAGACATTTTACTCATTATTTATTTATTTATTTTTCATCTATGTATTTTATATCCCAGCCTCACCTCCCAGTCCCTCTCCCCCATTTCCTGCCTCCCATTCCCCAGCCCCTTCCTCTTCTGTCTCCATCCAGGAAAGGGCAGGTCTCCCTTGAGTATCAATAAAACATGGCATATCGAGTTGCAGTAAGACTAAGAACATCCCATGTATTAAGTCTAGGCAAGGTGACCCAGTATGAGAAGTAGGATCTCCAAAGCCAGTAAAAGAGTCAGAGACAGGCCCTGTTCCCTGTGTTAGGAGTCCCACAAGGAGACAAAGCTACACAACTATAGCATATGTGCAGAGTGCCTAGGTCAGTGTTATGCAGGCTCCCTGGTTGTCGGTTCAGTCTCCATGATGCCCTATGAACCCAGCTTAGCTGATTGTGTGAGCCTTCCCATGGTGTTCTTGACCCCTCTGGCTCCTAGACTCCTTTCTCCTCCTTCTCTTCAGGATTCCCAAACTCCACCTAATGTTTGGCTCAACACTGTACCCCTCCATATCCCCTGAACCTTATTGCTCATGTTCCCATTTCCACCTGCCCTCAGTCCATTCACAAAATCTCTTCTATTTCCTCTGTCCAGGGAGATATGGATGT
The DNA here is from genome assembly GCA_001675575.1 of Neotoma lepida. Taxonomy (NCBI): domain Eukaryota; kingdom Metazoa; phylum Chordata; class Mammalia; order Rodentia; family Cricetidae; genus Neotoma; species Neotoma lepida. The sequence continues at coordinate 32,559 of LZPO01097411.1, forward strand.
TTCACCCCCACCATGCACTCTACTTGTTACCTAGTATCTCTGGGTCTGTGGGTTGTAGCATAGTTATCCTTTATTTTACAGCTAATATCCACTTATGAGTGAGTACATACTATATTTGTCTTTATTAGTCTGTGTTACCTCACTCAGGATGGTTTAGAAAAGACATTTTTAACAAGATAACAAATTTATCAATGGTGTCAGAGGTTGTAGTAATGACATCTGCTCATCTCTAAGGGTCTTGGTCCCTGTTTACTGTGTGCACTTCCTGTGGTCCTTAACCATAACAGCAAGGGGATCACAGTATGAGCTTTACTCCTTCCAATGTTTCCATCTCAGTGAATATTACTTTCATAATTCCCCAGCTGTTTTCAATGCTAGGGCAATGTGCTAGCCATCAATACAGCATTTTCTGCCTGGTTCCCTAAGCTCTGAAGAGAAAGACCCAATGGAGACCTCCAATTTAGACTTTCTCTTCACATAACATGTAAAGGGATGGTTCTCTCCTGCCTGCCAGTTCCTGAATAACCACCCAGAGGCTTAATGTTATTAAGAAAAGCTTGGCCATTAGCTCAGGCTTGTTACTAACTAACTCTTACACATACATTAATCCATAATTCTTATCTATGTTTAGCTACATGGCTCATGGCTTGTTATCTCATTTTCTATACATCCTGCTTGCTTGCCAGCTTGCTGGCATCTCTCCCAACTCCTCCCTTCTTTCTCTTCATCAGTCCTCAGTTTGATTGTACTGTCTAACCTTCTCTTGCATCACCATTGGCCAAAACGGCTTTGTTATCAACCAATGAGAGCAACGCACATTCACTGTACAAAGGGATATCACTCAGTAATAACGTCTGGTGGGAAAAACTTTTTCTGAAAGGTGTGATCAAAACCATTATAAATTTAGTGGACAGGGATATATTTAAAGGAAACAAGTGGTTCCAGAAAAGTGGGGCTATTCAGTGTTCGAAACTTAACTCTGGTCTATTCCTGCACATGCCACAGAAAAACCAGAGTGAATGAGTCAGAAGGGTGACAACAGTTGATAGGAGAGAGTCAGCTCTGGGAGTTTTGGGATGAGGCAGATGAGGCTGGATTGACTTATGTGAGGAATACTCAGCTTCCCCTAGTCCCCACCCACCACTGCACCCTAAGAGTCCTCTGGCTCTCCTCTATTTGCTCAAGTCATATTTTTGCCACTTCATAAAAATCTCAAAACTCAGACCATTAACTTTGAGAGCAGAGGGTTTATTCAGCTTTGAGTTTATAGTCCATCATTGAGTTAAGTCAGGGCAGGGACTCCATGCAGAAACTTTGAGGTAGGAACTGAAGTAGAGACAATGGACTACAACCCAAGACCACCTGTCCAGGAGAAGCGCTGCCCACAATGGGGCAAGTGCCACCCACCCTCCATCAATCAACAATGAAAAAATTTGCTCACAGGCCAATCTGATGGAGGTAATTCCTTAACTAAAGTTTCCACTTCTCAGATATATCTATGTTTGTGTCACGTTGACCAAAACCAACCAGTACATCTGGGCACTTGAGTATGCTTAGGCCTGCAAATGGATGGAAGAAGTAATACAGACATTCTTTGTGATTGTAGCTGTTTACCCTAGGCTTCTAGAGTCCATTTTACACATAATGCTGGATAACTGGAAGAAGATAAAAGAGGTGAGAGGAAATATTGTTAGTAGATATAAGAAGTACCATGGGAAAGGCCTGTGAACACTGGATGAAAATAAAAGGACAGTAACCAGCAATAAGACACAGATTTCTGAAAAGCTTGGATAATGAGCTGATTCTCCAGCAGGGGTCACCATAAACACACAGCTTTCCATTTAATGGTCCTCAGCAGAAGGGTCAGGCATCCCTATAGAAGAAAAATAAGTTCATAGGCTATTGATCCATTTATCAAGCAAGGACATCTCCAGGGTCTCAGGCCACTTCTCTGAAAGTGGCTTGGCCGTGATCCTATGGAAGCTGGTGATTGTTTTCGGATGACCCAAAAAGCCTCTCCCAAAATGTCCTGAACATCAAAATGCTTCCTGGAGCAGGATTCACGTGATTTCTAACTCATACACAACAGCTGAGCTGCCCCAAGTACTGCATTATTTATGTCAAACCTAAATAGCACAGAATGTATATATACTCCACATTTTTTTCAAAGTGGAGATGGTAGTGGACAAGGAAAAATTTTGAAGCACAGTTCATATGTGAGAATCCAATGGCCTTCAGACTCACATGATGACCTTCTTAGATGATATAGGGCATGGATATTTTCCAGTAAATTTGTTTTACTTAAATGAAGTTGTTCTTTCTTTAGTTGAAAAAAAGTGCTGTCAGTTTTTCCTCTAAAATAATGACCTTCAATGCTATTTATATTCATTGTATATAAATCAAATAATTTAAAATAGAGGAAACATTTAACCATATTGATGAACATCCCATGCATGGAGACAATAGGGAGAACACATTCATACATTGAGATGGTTTATATTACTAGGTTCGAGTCAGTCAGGCACTGCATGTAGGTGACTTTGTCACTTAGTATTGAATCTGAATACATATCATGGTTAGAATATAATTGAAATATTCAAGAAAGAGACATGTAATGAAGATAATCTCATGTTAATCATGGTACATAGCCTTGGTAACTCTTAGCATTTAGCTATGATCCTTCTACTTCAGAGTTCTATAAAAGTGTTTCATATTGATGACTATTGAAAATTTTATTATAGTAAAGAACAGCTTTACAGATTTGTGATTATAAAATAAACAGTCTTTATGTTCTAGATTTAAGGAAAATTTAGAACATCTACTGATTTATTTGTTTGTGTCTGTGAGTATGTGTGAACACATGAGTACTATTGAATATCTGAGAAATTTGACTTCTCTATCCACCAGGTTGATTTGTGGATCAAATTCAGATCATCTGGCTTATTGGGAAATGCCCTTACCAACACTGAGCCACTGGCTCAGATGTTCTAGGTTTGTGATGGTATTTTAGGGATAAAATAATATAAATTCTATGGACATTAAAGTGTTCAAGGTGTGGAGCAAACAAGCAAGACAATAGTCATGGAATTGGCAAATTATTGCTCAAAGGTCAAATTTGGTCTAGCACTTGCTTTTGGAAACAAAATCCATCAGAACTCACAAAACATACATTCCTGACAGGACATGAGATCTGAACACAGTGTATGACAAGGAGCATGTGACCCCAGAGTCTATGGATATCTATATGATATCTATGGATATCAGGACTGAAGATTCTCTGAGGATAGAGTGAGCACAAACAAGAACAGAGTGTGAAACTGAATCATAGCCATACAAGGAGAGGCTTGGAATTAGCTTCCTTGAAGTCTTTCTCTCTGGAATTATCTTTTGTTTCAGTAATCTATTTAATGAAGTGTGAGGTGAGGTTTGTGTTGATGGTCAGTGAGTCTTTATTAAATGTGTACTGATTTAAGTGAGTATATTTTGGTCATGATATTGGAAATATCCCTATTTCATTTCCTTTGTCTTGTTTAAAGTAACTTCTTTATTTTTATTTTATGTGCCTTGGTGTTTTGCCTGCATGTATCTCTGTGTGAGGGTGTCAGATCTTGGAGTTCAGACAATTGTGAGCTGCCATATGAATGCTGGGAATTGAACTCGGGTCTTCTGGAACAGCAGTCAGCACTCTTAACTGCTGAGCCATCTTTCTAGTTCCCCATTTCATTTCTTATACCACAACATAAACAAAAAGGACCAATGAAGAACCATGGCTTAAAATAGATATAGTTTTAGTCTAGGTTATTACTTAAAACCCAAGGAAAATTTGTATATAATCATATCTCTTATGCGTGAAAATATTTTTCACAATATTCACAGAAGTATTTGATACTTGAAATAATTAATTCCTCTTCTCCTGACCTTTAATTGCATGTGATTTTCTCTTACACATCACTCCAACAAACACGAACTTGATATGCAATAAATGCAGATGGAAGATGGACTTGAGCATACACACAAACATTTTTAGATAAAAGTCATAGAAAAATTGATAATAACTATGGTCCATTCAACTGACATAAAAATATGTTTTATATTACATAAGGATTACTCAGTGCATTCTTCTTCAAGAGATACACAATACTTTTTAATAGAAAATATTGCTTTTTAACAGAGCTATGATGAATAAGTTTAAAACATAGAAATTAAAAGGCACTAAATTAGACTTGTTTACCTAAGAGATGGAATTTGGTTTATCAGTGACACACAAGGCAGAGTGCAAGCTGAGCAGCCCAGCTTTCCTATTCTATGCTGAGCACACAATACACCAAATATTTGAGGTCAGCACTTGAAGATTAGGGTACTGGTAATGTTCTATTATTTGCAGTTTCAAATCACTGTTCTTCATTCACTAAATGGCTTTGGTATCAAATGCCCTTATGGACAGCTGAGTCTCATGGCACCATGTCTGAACTAAGGTTTCCTGCTCATCACAATCCAGGCTTAGTTTCAAAACTTTACATTTAGGCCAGAGGGGAAAAAGATAAACCTGTTCATCACAATCCAGGCTTAGTTTCAAAACTTTACATTTAGGCCAGAGGGGGAAAAGATAAACACTATCCTTTTGAGGATTTACAAATAGCGTTCTATAGCACAGAATTATTATTCTAGAATCCAAACCTTTAACTTTAAATCCACAGGCTCACTATGTTCATTTATATTTCCCTTTCCAGGAAACTGATCCATGACTAACCAGGGTTAGTCCTAAAATGCACACTTATTTCTATATACTGCAATCATGATTTCATTTTTATAGAAAAGTAGATAATCCATCAATAACCATTGATGTCACACTCTTAGATTGCATTATATTAACAGAAATGGCAGTAGTGGTATGGGATTTGGGAGATCCTCAATGCAACAAATGGTTGTGTCTGCTGGCTATCGTTAATGTGCCCCATGACTTCCTACCATGGTTTGCCTAGATATTACTCATTCCCAGGACAAGATTTTATTGTCCACTGACAGTAACTTTCTTCTTCTTATAAGGTAAAGAAGGGTATTTAGTGCTTTTTGAATGCCCTGCTCTTCCTTCTCCAAGATTCAGTCCTCTACTACTGAAGGAGGGTGTCTCCATACGCTTAACTGCTACGTAGGGACACTGTCTTCAGTCCAGTGCTGCTTCATATCCCATGATCTGTTTTTATCTCCACCCTATCCATACTTTCCATTCCATACAGAGGATGTCTTCCATAGAGTCTTCGTTCCTATACCCTGTCTTCATCTGCTTGACAAGCACAGCTTGGGTCCTGGATTCCTGACTTAGGCCAGCAAAGAAGTGAAGAAAAGACAGAAACACAGATAAATATACAGTAAAGCTGGGATCAGATGAGATCGTCCACAACCCAGAACCTCAGCATGTTTATTAGTTACTACACAGGAGGAGGAGTTAGTTGGTCTCCATAGGCAGTCTCCATAGACTAGCAGCCTCAGTCTATAAATATCCAGGAGGAGGAAGTCTTTTCACACAATGATTGTTCATAAACATTCTTTCTTTGACTCCCAAGGAGATCTTTGCCAACACTGTTGAATCTGGTCCAAATCAGGAACTGGCTTTGCCAATGTTCCATGAAACCAAAGCCTTGGAGTCCTCAGCATGGCCTTGCCCATGTTAACAATATGCAATCACTCAGGACTTCATTAATCCAGGGATCTCTCTGCTTTATATAATCATATCTTATCATTGTAAACTGTTGAGGTGGGGTGCACAGCCTTAACCAGGCATTAATAATTGGTTTTTATTAGGAACTGTAAGGTGTGGACCACAACGAGATGCGTAGCTTTGTTGAACAGCATACATTCTAGTACAGCTGAACACTTGATGAGAGTACATCAACTTCTGAGGAGAAGGTGTTGTGGTTAGCAGGAAGAGTCATGAACAGCCTCACAAGAGCTCATGAGTCATTAGGATAGGACATTCATCATGGCCACAGAACTAGAAAGTAGCTTATACATTTTCAGGCCTAAAGCCAGATGCTTTTTATCTCTTCAAAATTTAAAAGGATTTTTCTATCTTATCAATAACTATACATGTATATATATTCTTGTACATTTTGCCACCACAGATTGATGGTACAGTGGGGTAACCACAGCTCAAAATTCTGGGAAACAGACCAAAGAACTTTTTCTAGCCTCAAGAATATCCACATGACCAAATGAAGGTGATTTCTAAAATATCTTCTAGTTTCTGGAATTGCCTTTGTGAAAGATAGACAAACATATGAGGCTAGCAAGACATCCATGCCACTGACTGTTTAGAAACAAAAGATAATCTACTCTTAAGAAATCAGAACCAGTCTGTCCTCTGAGTCCCAGAGAGAAACAAATTTTCTGCAGAAAAATAACACGATGCTCTGATTAGGCCCAGAACATTGAGTCCTAAGGCTGGTGCAGGGTCACTTCATGAGTTCAGACAGTCCTGCAGCTGTGACAACAACATCTAGACCCTGATGATTTGCATGTAACCAGAGAACATCCCCTTACCCAGAGGACTTCTTAATAGGCTGGTCACATCTTGTGCAGCAGTCAGTCCCAATCAGGACACAGCACAGACATGAGGGCTCCTGCTCATCTCCTGGGGCTGCTGCTGCTCTGGATCCCAGGTACGGAGAACAGCAGTGCTTATCTCAGTGTGGTCAGTGCTTCCTGGCTTGTTGGGAACTCTATGAATTGACTTTTGGGGCAGTATCATATAGTTTTGGTTGTGTTTCCCCCCTCTTAATGCCAGGTTCCAGATGTGACATCCAGATGACCCAGTCTCCATCTCAGACTGCATCTCTAGGAGACACTGTCACCATCAAGTGTCAAGCCAGTCAGAACATTGGCAATGCATTAAACTGGTATCAGCAAAATCCAGGGAAATCTCCTAAGCTCCTGATCTATGCTGCATCTAGTTTGGAAGACGGAGTCCCATCGAGGTTCAGTGGTAGTGGATCTGGGACAGATTTTACCCTCACTATCAGCAGTTTGGAGCCAGAAGATACTGGAACTTATTACTGTCAACAGAGCTATGATTACCCACCCACAGTGGAACAAGTCATAACATGAACCATTCAGCAAAGCAGAAGTGCACGCCTGGCTGCCTCAGCTGCTCCTCCTGGTGCCTCTACCTGCTGAGATCATTATTCAGATAAAGCTGGCTTCGAAGTGCACTGTGTGGGGCTTTTGAATAAATGGCTACAAAGTTTCCTCCTCTTTCTCAGCCCCAGAAGCAAGGGCTTAGTCCTGATTTAGTAAACATACAGTTCAGTACTCATGATGCATCTGGATCATAGCATCTATTTGGATTCATGCAAAAAAGATCAATGCATGGGAGATTTAAAATTGACAAAAAGAAGATGGAGAAAGAAAAGGATGGAGAGTCTACATGAAGCCTCCTGAAAGGGTATTTATTGGTACATACAATTTTTTTATATTTGTATGTAAAGGTCTAAGACTTACACAGATCCTTGATAGGCAGAAAGATAGAAAGAGGGGCAACAGATAGACAATAAAGATGGCAAAGTTCCTGAATATAAAGATGGTAAACTTCTGGCCCCTTTCTCATATGCCTGGTCTGAATGGATGCAAAGGCCTAAAGACCTGAGAGGCTTTTTCTTCTGTCAACAGGACCCTCGACTGTCCTTCAAGTTCAAGACTGGATCAAGATATGTTTTCCCCAAAGTTTTAGGTCTATTAGAGTCCATGCCTTTGTTCAAGCTGACTAACCCTAAATTAGGGGATGAAGGCCTCTTAAACTTACATAAAACCACCGCCATCAAGGAGACTCCAGGCTTCATATGGATTTCAGGGGCCACACTCAGGTTATCAGACTTAGGGATGGACGACTTTACTCCCTAAGCTTTCTTGCCAGCTGCCAAACTCATATATTACTGTATAAGTTATTTGTTATTATTATTGCCATATTATTGTATTCTTAGAAGTTGAGGAGTCGCCGGGCGGTGGTGGCGCACGCCTTTAATCCCTGCACTCGGGAGGCAGAGGCAGGCGGATCTCTGTGAGTTTGAGGCCAGCCTGGGCTACCGAGTGAGTTCCAGGAAAGGCGCAAAGCTACACAGAGAAACCCTGTCTCGAAAAAACCNTCCCTAAGCTTTCTTGCCCACTGCCAAACTCATATATTACTGTATAAGTTATTTGTTATTATTATTGACATATTATTATATTCTTAGAAGTTGAGGAGTCTGATCAGTATTTTGTACACATGCAGCAGGAAAGCTTTGTCTATAAAACTTCCCTCTTGCCTCAGAAAGATTGTGAGAGCTACACGTGGTGGATGACTCCAAAGAAATAGCATCATCTAGACACAATGGGGCTGATACACATATGACCTCACAAGGATTGTGACAGCTCACACAAACCTTCACAAGTTCAAATCAGACAACCTTCTCCTAGCAGGGAGAAGTGAAGGTGGACACAAAGTCCTGTCCTAACCAAGAAGCTATTTGCATTGACATCGGCTGCCAAAGGGAAAACTAGTTTTCTCCAATGTAATGTCATAATCTCCAATATGATGTCACAAAAATATACTAGAAAACATCATTTATTCCACAAATTGTTATTAATTCCTTCAAAACTTCCCTATTTCTTTAATAATTTTTAAAAAAAAAATAAACCAAGAACATTAATAAGTCCCTCTCTACTCTACTCTTCTCACTTCCACATTCTCTTATTTTCTTCCCTCTCTAGTATGGAAGATGTGCAACACTGGATTCTCCTGTCCTCACCCATCAAAAGAAGAAAATTCTGTCCATTCTTGCTTTTCACATTGCTGGATAAACTTTAGTAAATTTGCTCAAAAGCAAAAGCCTAGTGTAAAAAAGTTTAGGACAGTATCAGTCACATGCTGATATAAACAACATGCTGAAATAAAATTTCTGTTATGTGAATTCCAGAATTGGAATTGAAAAAGGAAAAGATAGGGTGTCAAATTTGGACAGCATAGAAACATCTTTTTTATTGAACAGAACTGGAAAGAATAAAAGGAAATATGAAATTAGATCTATCTAATGAAAAATAGTTTGAAGATTTTGGTTGAATGTAGGAAAGAGAACATGAAATGTACATGTACAAGTCAATTGTTCTCACACTCAGCCTGTGATTCAAATTTGTTGCTGAAGCAAGTGAGTCAGTGATGAATGATGAATAGGAAGTAAGCTGAGGTGTATTTCCCATGGAGAATCACAGATTTACAGGTTATTTACTGTTGTAACTGTAAGGTCTGGGACAGGTGACACATCACATAGGAATATGGCTCTGTGGTGATTGTGGTGGCAGTAATCTTCACTTTCAGTCACTCACTGAATTCCTCAGAGGAAATATTAGCCTACAATGTCTATTTACAACATACACACTCTATAGATGTACTATATTTTACTTTCATACTACAATTGTATGTATTTATGAATTGTTTAAACATGCTTAAACTATAATTACCAACCATTGTGTTTTTACTAAGTCCAATATTTCATCTTCTCTATAGGTGCCTTGCTTAGGAACAAGACATATAACAAAAACATGGGTAGGTAGAGGGCTTTATAATCTAGGCTTATATGTTTCCTCTGAGATACTTACATAATTATAAAATTGTCTCAAGATGCATTAGACAGAATTCATTGTTATTATTAATCAAGGTATAACTGTATACTGATATTGCTATAATTCATAGTGTGGTTTATTCCAGAATTTCTTTATCCTCTCTTTGCTTATGCTGAATAATGCTGATGTGAACAGTAGGGCACAGACTTTGACACTGATTTCAGACTTGAGTTCTCCTGAATATATACTTTGGAAAGGAAATGGTCAGCCAAGTGGCAAGCGTATCTCTGGGCTCTGCATTAGGTCCCATGTTTTCTATGGGCCTTACCTCATTTCCATGACCATTAACAATTTATGAATTTTACACAGCTATAATATTTGGAATATTTTCCATTATCATCTTAATTATTACTGTGAAATAATATTTTATTATGGTATTGATTCTGAATCCCTTATATTTTCAACATCAATCTGACAAGTTATTAGAATAATAATGAAGCCTTTTCTTTTATAGATTGGCAGCAGTGACCCCCACCATAATCATCTTCTGCTCATGTTTCATATTTCAGCTGCCATAGTGCAATCATATAGACCCAGTCTCTACTCTCTGTGTGTGGCTCTCGGGGTTAGTGCTGCCATCATCTTCAACCCAGTCAAGGTACAAGCTGACACAGATACCAGAAATAACTGGGTCAGGCTCCAAATATCCACATATGAATTCCTGTGCAACGTTTCTCTAAAATCTTCTTATGGTCAGTGGAAGAAAGACTATGGCATAGTCTTTCATATAGAATGTGTCCCACTGAATCATCTAAGCTGGACTCACATGGGCTCCTAAAGACTAAAGTGGCATACATGGAGACTTCATGGGTCTGCACCAGGTCCTCTGCATATATGTTATGGCTGTTAGCTTGGTGTTCTTGTAAGACTCCTAACAGTGGGAACAGGTGTATCTCTGACTCTTGTGCCTGCTCTTGAGATTCTTTTCCTCCTATTGGGTTGCCTTGTCCAGCCTTGATATGAAGACTTTCACCTTGTCTTACTATATTTTGTTTTGTCCTGTTTGGGTGTTGTCTCTTGGAGACCTGCTCTTTTCTGAAGAGAATATGGAGAGGGAGTAGATCTCGGGGCCAAGGAAGTGGAGGAGCTAGAAGGCATGGAGGATGGAGAAGCTGTGGTTGGGATGTAGGGCATGAAAGAAGATTTTATTTTCAATAAAAAATATTTCCTGGTTTTATAATGTGCATGCATGTGGAGGAGTGGTGGTGACAAAGATGTAACATTTAGAGCCTAGCATTTGTTCTCTTATAGTCATCACTTTGAACAGTTATGTATCTGTGCATTGACCTCTTCCTGTTGCAAAAAAAGCTCATCTGACTGAGGTTGTAAACAACCCAGGTCAGTGGGTACAAGTATAAGTATTCAGAAATCAATTTACAGGCACTACCATTTAGTTTAATACCAACATCATGTAGTCACAGCTGCTCTTCTTACCTGCACAAAATCAAGGAAACCATAGGCATAGATTTAGGAAGTGCTGTCCTGCCTCCATCCATTTCTGAGAATCTACTGGGAGTCGAATGATGCTGGGGGAGGGAGATTCATTACTTGTTAGGGTGTGGGCACTGGTAGGTTTCCCATGATCCAGCGTATAGACCTACACCCATGACCATGTGGAATAAAATAATTGAATTTAATGGATTATCAAGAAACAGCACAAAACAAAAGAAAAGACATAATATTTGGAGGGCCAGGTATTAGAAAAACACATGGAGGGAAGAAAATGGAAAATATGATCATGATTTATTGTACATGTTTGAATTTATCAAAGAAAAAAAACCTTTCAGACTAGATGGAAAATATCATGTAAAACCTCACTGACCCATGTGTGATGCGTCTGCTCTCCATGCCCTAAAGCTTCCTACATACTTTTTTCAGCAATTTAGAGGCACACACTATTGCTTTTTTATATAATAAACAATTTACAATTATACAGATTTCTGGAAGGTAACATATATAGATGTGAACACATATTCTTTAGCTAAGGCCTCAAGACTTGAGTCTCAGAAAATTTGTACCAAGTTTTCAAGTTCTAATATGAAACAAACAGTATTTAAACCTTCAACCTGTAGTGTCTCATAGATTGTTGTGTCTGCCTATTTGAGTCCTATAACTAAATGGTAGAAATTCTGTTTGTCTAACCAAGATTTGACTAAGTAACAAATTCTATTGGGAATTACATATGTGTTTTCATAACTTCTCTCCTCTTTTGAGGTCTTTAATATTTCAATATACTTGTGGTAAATGGCCATTAGAAAGTCATTTGTCATGTAGAAATGAAGATTACTTGTCCCTTCAGGTTTCTCTATCAGGTTCTGACAATTCTAAAACAAACAAAATCAGACAGGCTTACACAGGGAGATGCTATGCTGAAAACCATTAGCAAATACAAAAAGTGTTGAAAAGATTGTCTTGGTTCTGTGGTGCAATCTTAGCATGCCTTAGCCTTGTAGATCATGTATGTCTCCATTCACACACAGATCCAAGCTTTCAAAGTGGAGTCCATCTGCCCCCAGCTATAGGCAGCAGAGAGTGTATCCTTTTTTTTCTTCTTTTTTTTTTAAACAAACATAGGAGACATTTTATGTCATTTCACTCTTAAGACTGGTCTTTTCTGTCCCTTGGTTCTTTTCACATCACTGTACTAACCTCATGATTTGCATGTTGCTCCCTAGGGTCGACCTCTTCTTGCAGGTTCAGGACAAAGCTTGCCCATATTTCTACCTTCATTACTCAGGACTCTTCAAACCAAGCTCTCAGAATAAAGTTCCTTGCTTAGTTCCTGGAGCTACTTGTGCTCTGGATTCCTTTTAAGGAGAGAAACAAAAATAAGGAAGGAGAATGTGAGGAAGGGGTTGAGGATTTCTGGGGTCCTACTGATGCAGATACATGTTCTGCCCATGTGTGAGATTGCCAGTCTCGTTCTCCAGGAATGGGCTTGTGAGGTTTAGAGGGTGAAGGGAGGAGAATCTGTGATCTGTGGCAACTCTGTCATATATGGTTAGGGTGATTGCTAGAGAGTCTCTCTATAGGTGTTTCCTGTTAAACATTTTTAGAATATAAATAAAAAATCAAGAACACAGTAAGTAGAAAATTAAGGAAGGAAAATTATTTTATAGTATCATTTTTTTTGTACATAACTTTTCATTTGTGTTATTTCAGGAGCCAGTGTGGATACTGTGATGACCCAGGCTGCACTCTCCAATGCTGTTACTCTTGGAGAGTCAAATTCCATCTCCTGCAGGTCTAGTAAGAGTCTCCTACATAGCAAATGGGATAACTTACTTGAATTGATACCTACAGAGACAAGGCCAGTCTACTCAGCTCCTGATCTATCAGATGTCCAACCTTGCCTCAGAAGTCCCAGACAGGTTCAGTGTCAGTGGATCAGGACACTGAAAATCAGTAGAGTGGAGGCTAAGGATGTGGGTGTTTATTATTGTCAGCAACATTGAGACTATCCTCCCATAGTGACATAGCTCTGAACAAAAACCTCTCTGCTGGAAGTGATAAAGCTGCCTGCCTAAGTTCCTTGTTTTTGGTGCAACATGGTACAGTCAGGATGGCTGAAGATATACTTGAGACTGTATGAGAATGTTTTGTCCGGGTCCAACCAGGCCTCACAGTTACACAGCTGCTTATAAAACAATTACTCAGAGGCTTATATTAATTATAACTGCTTGGCCATTAGCTCAAGCTTATTACTGACTAGTTCTTATACTTAAACTCAGCCCATTTCTATTAATCCATATGTCACCACGTGTTCCATGACTTTACCTGCATCCTATTATATGTTGCTCCTTAGGCAGCTGGCTGGCATCTTCTGCCTAAGCCTTCCTCTTCCCAACATTCTCCTTATCTGCTTATCCTGCCTATACTTTCTGCCTCACTACTGGCCAATCAGCATTTTATTTATCTACCAATCAGAGCAACACAAATTCACAGCATACAGAAAGACAGCCCCATCATTTCCCCTTTTCTTTCTATTTAAAATTAAGGTTTTACTTCAACATAGTAAAATTACATAAAACAAAACAGTTATCTAGTAAAAATTACAGTTACAATATCTAGTCTATTTGTATTTGGCAAAATTAAAGAAAACATTCTATCTATCCTATATTTGTGAGTCTAACGTTTTATATCTAATTTATCTTTTATTATAACCAAGAAAAGTTATAACTATCTAGTCTTTAGCTACATCAAAGACATCAGAAGGATATAATATTACCTAAGTAAACAGGAAGAGCATTGTAAGCAACTTCCAAAAATCTAGAATGATAGAGACAGATGTCTGCCTGGACAGTCACCCAAAATTCCTCTGCAATGTTGGGGCATTAATTCTTCAGCCTACATACCTAGAGTCTCTCAGTAGCTTCTCTCTCTGTCCTGTAGAATGTCTGGCAGTTTCTTCTGCGAAGCAGGAACCTGAAGGACAATCTCATCTTGCAAAGTTCAATGGTCACCTTCGTATGGGTCCTGCATATTCAGTAGATACAACAGGCAAGAACAGTTTCTTGCCCAAATGGCTATTTTTGCCAAGAAGAAGATAAACTCTTCAATGCCCATCTTTCTCTTTGAAGTAAATCAGTGCTGCCAGGAGCAGATGTGTCTCATTGTCCAGAAAGTCTAAGTTTTTAAAACATTTTAAATGCCATATTCTGTAGGTCTTTGAAGTGTTTGAAGATTACCTACCTAATTGAAATATATCTGTGTATAACTAGAAAACTTAACTAACATGGCTATAAGTTTGACTATCATAGAAGACTAATTATTAATCTGTATTTCATAATTATCCATTTCATTTTAAATGAGTTAATCAAATATAATATCTTAAACTAGAGTAGAAATATACATAAAGTATAACAAAATTATCTTTAAATTTGTATCAATAAACTAAAATCTATACCAATGTAAAACATTTTAAACAAGTTGNTCTTTAAAAGTAGGTTCAACAATCCANCCTTTTATCCTATCATATCTATATCCTATATTTCCATATCATATCCCCCTTTCTTTTTTTAGAAAGACATTGACTATGACCAATAACAATTTGTAACCAGCCACCTAAACAATGACAAACATCCATAATCCAATTTTGGGAATGTAGGCACAGTTTTCTTGTCTACTTCCTGGTGGATGAGGGCACTAGCAATCTTGTGGGGATCTTGAGAAAACTAAGAATTATGATCAAGTCCTCATTGGAATAGACTGTGAGACTGCACTGCCTGAGCCAGTTGCCTTGAAGCTGTTTGGATGTTGGATCATCTGGGCCATATGTCATCGGAGACCTTTCATGAGGTCTTGGTTGCTCAAACCATATTAGCCTGGAATCAATCCATCTTGATTCTCATCTTCTGTGGAAACAAAAGCAGAACCTCTTTTCCAAAGCAACATATCCTTAGATATAAATTTTGAAATTGAGATACCTTTAAAGTATACATACTGATTTAACTCAGCAGCTTTTACAATCAAATGTCTCTCTGCAGTTAAAAATCCCAAAGACAATATAATCCAGACTCTGAGTCGTGATTTCTGTCTTTACATGGCTTATTATATTACTTTTACTGTCTCTTTAAAGACTTTAGTTTCTTAAAAAAATCTATTTCTTTATATAACTGTCTATATTCCTTTTTTCTCTCTTTCAAGCCAATATACATTTTTACACACATTGTAAACTGTTTAGAAGTTAATCCATCTGACTCTGTCTTATTGTGAAGCTATAATCCTTCTCCTACCAGGAGAGATTTTAAATTGCTAAACTTCATGGCTAAGAGTGAAGCTCCATCCCTGGCTGCTGACTCTGCCCACTTCAGCTTTTCAACATGGTGGAGGTACATTTACCACCAGCTCTGGGGAAACCATACTCACTGCTGACTCTGGGAAATAGTGGATCTGTACCTCCCATCCAGCAGCGTGTACTAGCAAAAGCTAAATCCACCATGCAGTGTCCTGCATGGCTTGCAGATGCTACTATGTACTGCAGCGGGAATCCACCATGCTATAGGTCAAGCCCAAATGCTGTGGCATCTTGTGGCTGGCATGAGACATGAAGCAGGAACCTGTTTTTGGCTTCATTTTAGAATCTCTTATTAAGTTCTCTTAAGTTTTAGGTGGAAACTCGAACCAACAAGTTAGGCACCATTTGTATGAGAATGTTTTGTCCGCATCCCACCAGGCCTCATGGTCCCACAGCCACTTATAAAACAATTACTCAGAGGCTTATATTAATTATAACTGCTTGGTCGTTAGCTCAGGCTTATTACTGACTAGTTCTTACACTTAAACTCAGCCCATTTCTATTAATCTATATGTCACCACATATAGATTCCTGGCTACTGGCCATCGGCATTTTATTTATCAACCAATCAGAGCATCACATATTCACAGCACAGAGAAAGACATCTCCATCAGCTTAGAATGTGTCCACTCATTGAAGGAAACTCATGATCCTGTGAAATCTCAGTCAGAGGCTTTCCCCAGTAGATTCCATCTGCCTGGGCCAAGCCAGAATCTATGTGAACACTTAAATTCCTCCAATTGTAACAGAGATCATGATGACACAGAGCTTCGAACCATCTGTGGAAGTAATTAAACTCAAGGATAAGTGTGGGATTCCTGTAGACTCCAGGGCATAGAATATAATGCTAATATTTATTCTTCTAAGAAATCACCACATTCTCTGAACAATGGGCACTGCCTTCCATAATTATTCTATCTTTTCCATCATTACAACCACTCTGTATAGCTCAACTTCCTTTCGCTCTACTAGAACAATATATTGATTATACTGATCTCACACATGTCCTTCAGGATGTCCAAACTATCTCAGAGTCACAGCCACACCACACCTGACAAGTCATTTAGATATGTTGACTTTCAATTTCTAAGTTTAAGAAACTGAAGTTGGATAGTTATAGGAAGGTTCAGTGAGAGCCATTATTCCCCAACTAATAGCCTATGAATCATCTCCTTAAAACTAATCATCTCCTTAAAACCTGACATATTTGAAGTAATAAGAATCAGGACTTTTATTAAGCAACAGAGAAGGAAGACACCCAAATCACAAGGCCTACAGGTTTTTATTCAGTATGTATGTGTTAGAGATTCCTGAGACGTTGTTGGATTTATTTTTGGAAGGCATCTGTATTCACAAATGTACCATCAATACATGTTTTCTTAGAAAGTTATAATCCAGAAACAAAATTATTTATCATTGAATCCAATCTAAAGGCCATTGGTAAAGGGAAGTTGAATGTTTCTGGAATTCCCTTCATATTTACACATAACATTAAAGGACATGTGGTAAGAATTCAGATCCCAAATGCCCTATAAAACAATGATTTGCTTATTGTTTTAGATTGAGAGGAACTGTCATCCTCTCATCTTATCATCCACTGAAGTGTCCTGAATGAGGCTTCCTTCAGATCCTGGGGCTATCATGTGAAAAGGCAGAACTGTCTTCAAAACCTCAAAGATCAAAGAGAGGCAGAGGTACAACAGGTACATACCAGCAGAAAGAGAGTGAAGTGAAAACGCAGAGAAGCCAGCATTCCTATTAATCCAGCAAAAGCTATTATGTGGTACTCCCAAAGGAGAGGGTGTCCTGTATCCTGAAGAAGCTGCTTTAATACTAGGTGTTTGTTTACATCCATCACTCAAGATCAGATGGTGGAAAATCAGCAGGGTCAGGCTCAGGCTACCATGCTTTCTGGCCTTTCACTGTCATGTTTCTAAAAGGCCCTTTGGATTCCCAGGCTCCAGGACACAGGTACTGAAGACTCAATAGATTCTACTTCTGATGGCAAATAAGGCTGCATGGCCAAGGCGAAGACATAGATATGTGATCTGTGGTATTCAAATATTTGTGTTATAAAGATGCACAAACATTTCTGTTGCTTAGCTTGTTTGCAAATTGAGACACACATGCAGACAGTGAGTCTGTCACCTAAATTAGGATAATATCTTCAGTTACTGCTCAAGAGTGAAAGGTGAAAATATCATTTGTAATACACAGCAGAGCCATGTATTGAGCAGTAATATTTTCTGTTATAGTATTCAAGTCTGTCATCACTAGTCAACTCTTTATGATGAGGAATTGTGGGAAATAGAAACAAATGGTAGAAAAGAGCAAATATGGATGATCCAAAATTGAGAAAAAGATACAACTCATTTCCTCTGTGAGTATGAAAGTACCTCTATTTTCATAAGGGATTGGGACCCCAAGTGACACATGTTGTGGGATCAAGTTGTTATATGTTTATCTATTGTGTAATTCCTCTTTGTACCATAGTAAGCATGGTTAATGCTATAAAATCTTAGTGTTTATAAATCAGTAAAGTGATTCTGATAAATTATCCTTTCAATGTAAAGAAATGACTACTCCAAACTCACAAAAACTTCACAAGAAAAGCACATAGTATTTTTAATAGATCAGAATTATTTGAGTGAGTTAAAGATCTAAAAGTCCCTTCTTTGTTGTATATTTCCTTACAGCAGGGTATTTGTCCATATTACTCCCAAAATATACTTGGACTTTATTATTCAAAATGGAGCTTATGTACATTAGAAATGTCATATAACTTCAAAAAGAAATGCAGTCTTTGGAGGCATGCATGTGGTCTGACTTTGGTTATCTACCAACTGTGTGCTTTTGCCAAGTTGCTGAGATGAGCAAGTCTTGCAGCTGTGTCCTGCACTAACTGGTATCCAGTGATTTGCATGCACTCACTGCACAGCCTTGAGGACTTCTTCATATACCAGTCACACCTGTGCAGTGTCATTGCAGTCAGGACTCAGCATGGACATGAGGGCCCCTGCTCAGCTCCTTGGGCTCCTTCTGCTCTGGCTTCCAGGTGAAAAAGGACTATAATGGGAATTTCACTGTTACACTGTGATTAGTGTTGATTGGCATTTGGGGACAGTCCTTTCCTACCATGCTTAACTATGTGAGTATTTATTATGTTTCCACCCCTAGGTGCCAGATGTGACATCCAGATGACCCAGTCTCCATCCTCTATCTCTGCATCTCTGGGAGACACAGTCAAACTCACTTGCAGGGCCAGTCAGGGCATTGGCAATTATTTAAGCTGGTACCAGCAGAAACCAGAAGAAGCTCCCAAGCGTGTGATCTATGCTGCATCCAGCTTGGACAACAGATTCCCATCGAGGTTCAGTGGCAGTGGGTCTGGGACAGATTTTTCTTTCACCATCAGCAGCGTGGAGTCTGAAGATATGGCAACTTATTTCTGTCTACAGACTAATCAGTATCCTCCCACAGTGATACAAGTCATAACATAAACCTCCATGGAAGCAGAAGTGAGAGGCTGGGCTGCCCCAGCTGCTCCTCCTCATGAGTCACTCACTGTAACTGTTTTTCAGATGTCACAGGATTTTTATCAAAGCTCATGGAGAGTCATTATTTTGGTAAAAGAGGCTACACAGTCCTCTGTGTGACTCTCTGTGACAGGAATGTTTTAGATTTAACATTGTTTTACTCGTATATCCATTTCTTGTATTATATCTCCATTCCTGAGATTCTCTCTTCCATCTTTACATTCTGTTGGTGAAGGTTGCCTCTGTAGTTCCTGTTTTAATTCCTAAATATTTCATTTCCAGGATTTACTCAGTTTGTGTTTTCTTTATTGCTTCTGTTCCCATTTTCTGGTCTTGAACAGTTTTATTTGTTTCCTTCTATTGTTTATTTGTTCTTGACTTTACTTAGGAGTTTTATTCATTTCCTTAAATTATTTGTTTATGTTTTCCTTGAGGGATTTATTAATTCCTTCTTTAAATAACACTATCTGCTGGAGTCCAGCTCCAGAGGAGGACAGGGTCTGAAGATAGGTGGATGCAAGAGGGAGGATGGAGGAATCAGACATGGGATACTTCTTAGTTTCATTTTAGGNGAGATGGACAGAGAGGAAGCATACGGGAGTCATCCCTAGTGGGACAGATCCCAGCAGAGGATGTAAGGAGTTGGTAAGGAAAGGAAGTGAGGTGGTCCATGGTGGTCAGGAGAATCTTGCAACTTGACTGACTACCAGCCAGAGTGCTTCTTTATTTATACAGAATTTAGTAATGTACATCTATGATGTCCAAAACATAGATCATATCATTTTTGGTTTTAGACATGTGTTTCACTTCTTTTTGCTCATCTTTTAGTCAACATTGATAAACTATGACAAAACAGAGTTATCATTTCCAATCATTTTTCCTCAAGTTTTGATATCATTAGTAAACAGAGTTATCATTCTTACTCATTAACACCGTGACCTGATTTTTCAGACTCTAGAGGCATATGACAGCCTATTCTCAGGCTGGTAGCTTCTGTTGCTTCAAGGACATTAGCCCAAAATAAAATCTTCAAGCTACGCTGGGCATTTTGCTATGTCCCAAGCAATGTATTATTAACTCTTAGTGCTTAGAGTGCCCAGAAAAAATTCTCAGACTAAAGCTTCTACAGCTATTATTCAAATTCTGGCATAATAAATCAATGTTCACATTTATATCTTTATAGAATTTGTCTATATGTCTAATCCTGGCATTCTCTTGCTCCTTGGTCATACATCACCATAGTGGCTCTGCATGAGCTAACATTTCTAAGAGAAGGAGGTCCTGACATCTCATTTTTTATGATCTTTCTGCTCCATACTTTGCTCATCAATGTATCTCTATGTAGGGCAGAGTTGTATGCCACATAATTGTCTGAGTATACAGTGGGAAGAGTCTTATAATCTGAACTGTGGCCAACTCCTCTAGCCCACCAAATCTTGTTGATCGTTTTAAATTTACTGTGTTTTGAATATCTTATTCTTGTGTAAGTATAGAGAGGCAGAGAAAATACCCAGCTTACCTTCTTCATCCACCACATTCTCCAAAAAAGAACTTCCTCTATCCATCTAAAACAGAATGCCTCCAACTGAATGTTCCCCCCCTTCTAATTACTGTTCATCTCTCTCTCTCAGTCTTCCTGACTCCCTCTTATTTTCTATGGTTATTTCTTCTTAACAGGTTACTTCTCTGCCTTTTGACCTATGGTTGATTTTATTTAATCCTGTTTACAATATTGAAGCAGAAAACTCTTGGATTAAAGGTGTGTTACAGGGTTAAGTCACACTACAAATAGAAGCAACTTTTTCCAGGAAATAAAACCATCTTAGTGTTCACAGTATGATCAAATATCCTGCAACAGCTTAAATTCTTCTTGAGTCAGAAAGATTGTAAGGGCCAGAATTGGTGCGTGACTCCAAAATAAACAGCATTATCCAGCCACAACAAGACTGATACAAATATGAATTCACAAGAGCCCACAAGCACTGATTGGACTAAGAGGTGAGTCTTTGTCCTCATAGTCAAACACCCCAGCCTCTAGGCTTTGGGCCCAGGGACACAACCCTGCAGCCCCACACCACCACCCATTGCAGTTCCAGTTTCAGGCTAGCAGGCAGGTCTCCTGCAGACAGATCAGTTTACTAACATCCCCCACCAGATCCTGTAACCCTCAAGTCCTACCCCTACCAAACCTCACCCACCCTCTGAGGCTTCAGCTGCTCCCTGACACAGAGCATGCCAGCACCCATTGGACTAAAACGTGCTCACTGAGACACAGAGTCCATAATCATCACCAATTGGACCAAGAGCCCCAATTAGACCAAGAGTTCCCATTGGACTAAGAGTATTGATAAGACCAAGAGAGGCTCCCTCAGACACAGACACTGCTTGAACCAAGTAGAGAAATAAATGGGTACATGTCAGTGCAAAAATACAGTCGACAACATAAATACCAATATGGTACCATCAAAACCTAGTGGTTCTACATCAGCAAGATCTAAGCATCCCAAAGCAGAAGAAGCAGAAGAATTTGACCTTAAAAATGACTTTAAAAAGATGATAAAAAGCTTTAAAGAGGAAATGAAAAATTCCCTTAAAGAAATGGAAGAAAGGACAAACAAAAAAATTGGAAGAAATCAATAAATCCCTTAAAGAAAGCCAAGAAAAAGCAATTAAACAGGTGAAGGGAACAGTCCAAGATTTGAAAACGGAAATAGAGGCAA
The DNA here is from genome assembly GCA_001675575.1 of Neotoma lepida. Taxonomy (NCBI): domain Eukaryota; kingdom Metazoa; phylum Chordata; class Mammalia; order Rodentia; family Cricetidae; genus Neotoma; species Neotoma lepida. The sequence continues at coordinate 54,263 of LZPO01097411.1, forward strand.
TAAAGAAGACACAAACGAGGGAATGCTGAAAATGGAAAATCTGAGTAAATGAACAGACACTACAGACGCAAGCATAACTAACAGAATGCAAGAGCTAGAAGAGAGAATCTCTGAAGATGCAATTGAGGAAATAGATTCGTCAGTCAAAGCAAGCATTAAAGCCAACAAAGTCATAACTCAAAGCATTCAGGAAATTTGGGACACGATGACAAAACCAAACTTAAGAATAACAGGGATAAAAGAAGGAGAAAATTACCAACTCAAAGGCACAAAAATATATTAAACAAAGTCATAGAAGAAAACTTTCCCAGCCTAAGGAAGGAAATGACTATGAAGATACAAGAAGCTTACAGAACACCAAATAGGCTGGATCCAAAAAAAGGCCCCTCGCTGCATAATAATCAAACCACCAAACATACAGAATAAAGAAAAAATATTAAGAGCTGCAAAGGAAAAAGGCCAAGTAACATATAAAGGCAGACCCATCAGAATAACACTTGATTTCTCAATGGAGACTCTGAAAGCCAGAAGCTCCTAGACAGATATTATGCAGACACTAAGATACTATGGATGCCAAACTAGACTATTTTACCCAGCAAAACTTTGAATCATCATAGATGGAGTAAACAAAATATTACATGATAAAACTATATTTAAACAATACCTATCCACAAATCCAGCCCTACAGAAAGCAGTTGAAGAAAAAATCCAACCTAAGGAAGTTAGATATATCCTTGAAAACACAGTCAATAGATAATCCCACACCAACAAATACCAAAGAAGAGAAACACACAACACTACCACCAAACAAGAACAGGAATTAACAATCACTGATCATTAATATAAATCAATATCAATGGTCTGAACTCACCTATAAAAAGATACAGGCTAACAGAATGGATACAAAAACAAGATCCATTCTTCTGCTCATACAAGAAACACACCTCAACTTCAAAGACAGAGACTACCTCAGAGTAAAAGACTGGAAAAAGACTTTCCAATCAAAATGTACTTAAGAAACAAGCTGTTGTAACTATCCTAATATCTAATAAAAATAGACTTCAAACTAAAATCAAACAAAAGAGATCAGGAAGGACATTACATATTTATCAGAGGGAAAACCCACCAAGATGAAGTCTCAATTCTGAACATATATGCCCCAAATACAACCACATTTGTAAAAGAAATATTACTAAAGCTTAAATCACACATCAAACCCCACACACTAGTAGTGGGAGATTTCAACACCCCACTCTCACCACTGGATAGGTCTGTCAGATTGAAACTTAACAGAAAAATAAGAGACCTAACAGAAGTCATGACTCAAATGGATTTAATATATATCTACAGAACATTCCACCCTAACACACAAGAATATACCTTCTTCTCAGCACCACATGGAACCTTCTCTAAAATTGACCACATGCTTGGTCACAAAGCAAATCTCAACAGATACAAAAAAATTGTAATAACCTCTTGTATTTTATCAGACCACCATGGCTTAAAGTTAGTTTTCAACAACAACATAAGTTACAGAAAACCTACAATGTCATGGAAACTGAAGTCACCAATGGGTCAAGGAAAAAATAAAGAAAGAAATTAAAGACGTCCTAGAATTCAATGAAAATGAAAGTACAACATACACAAATTTATGGGACACAATGAAAGCAGTGCTAAGAGGAAAATCCATAGCACTAAATGGCCACATAAAGAAGATGGAGAAATCTCACACTAGTGATTTAACAGCACACCTGAAAGCTCTAGAACAAAAAAAAGCAAACTCACCCAGAAGGAATAGATGCCAGGAAATAATCAAATTGAGGGCTGAAATCAATGAAATAGAAACAAAGAGAACAATACAAAGAATCAATGAAACAAAGAGTTGGTTCTTAGAAAAAAGTCAACAAGATACACAAGCCCCTATCCAAATTAACCAAAAGGCAGAGAGAGGGAGCATCCAAATTAACAAAATCAGAAATGAAAAGGGAAACATAACAACAGACAATGAGGAAATCCAGAGAATCATCAGGTCATACTTCAAAAACCTGTACTCCAAAACTGGAAAATCTGAAAGAAATGGACAATTTTCTGGATAGGTACCACATACCAAAGTTAAATCAAGACCAGATAAATTATTTAAATAGAACAATACCCCTTAGGAAATAGAAGCAGTCATTAACAGTCTCCCAACCAAAAAAAGCCCAGGACCAGATGGTTTCAGCAAAGCATTCTACCAGATTTTCAAAGAAAAGCTAATTCCAATACTCTTCAAATTGTTCCACACAATAGAAACAGAAGGAACACTACCAAACTCTTTCTATGAGGCTACAGTTACCTTGATTCCCAAACCACACAAAGATGCAACAAAGAAAGAGAATTATAGACCAATCTCCCTCATGAACATTGATGCAAAAATAATACTCAATAAAAATTGACAAATCGAATCCAAGAACACATCAAAAAATTATCCACCATGACCAAGTCGGCTTCATCCCAGGAATGCAGGGATGGTTCAACATAAGAAAATCTGTCAATGTAATACACCATATAAACAAACTGAAAGAAAAAGGCCACATGATCATCTCATTAGATACTGAAAAAGCCTTTGACAAAATCCAACACCCCTTCATGATAAAGATCTTAGAGAGATCAGGAATACAAGAACATACCTAAATATAATAAAGGCAACTTACAGCAAGCCAACAGCCACCATCAAATTAAATGGAGAGAAACTCAATGCAATTCTAATAAAATCAGGAACAAGACAAGGCTGTCCACTCTCCCCATATTTGTTCAATATAGTACTTACTTGAAGTTCTAGCTAGAGCAATAAGACAACAAAAGGAGATCAAAGGGATTGAAATTGGAAAGGAAGAAGTCGAACTTTCACTATTTGCAGATGATATGATAGTATACATAAGTGACCCCAAAAGCTCTACCAGGGAACTTCTACAGCTGATAAACTCCTTCAGTAAGGTGGCAGGATACAAGACTAACTAAGAAAAAAAAACAGTAGCCTTCCTATATACAAATGATAAATGGGCTGAGAAAGAAATCACAGAAATATCACCCTTTACAATAGCCACAGTTAATATAAAATACCTTGGGGTAATTCTAACTAAGCAAGTGAAGGACCTTTATGATAAGAACTTTAAGTCGCTGAAGAAAGAAATTGAAGAAAATACTAGAAAATGGAAAGATCTCCCATGCTCTTGGATATGTAGGATTAATATAGTAAAAATGGCAATCTTACCAAAAGCAATCTACAGATTCAGTGCAATCCCCATTGAAATCCCAACACAATTCTTCACATATGTCTTCTATATCCCTCCAATATATGTTTGAAATATATAATTCAAAATTGAGCTTATGTATATTAGAAATTTTCAAATAGTCTCCAAACTGTCATCTATAATGTTAAAACTTTGAAAAATAAACGCATTCTCTGGAGACATATGTGTGGTCTGACCTCGGGCATCTGGGGACACTGGGTTTGTGTTCAGTTACTGAGATAAGTAAGCCCTGCAGCTGTGCCCAGCCCTAACTGGTATCCAATGATTTGCATGCATTCACTGCACAGCCTTGAGGACTTCTTCATATATCAGTCACACCCTGTGTAGTTGTCATTGCAGTCAGGACTCAGCATGGACATGAGGGCTCCTGCTCAGCTCCTTGGGCTCCTGTTGCTATGGTTTCCAGGTAAAAAAAATGATTATAATGGGAATTTCACTGTTACAATGTGATTATTGTTGATTAGAATTTGGGGGATATCCTTTCTTATCATGCTTAACTATGTGGCTATTTATTATGTCTCCATACCTAGGTGCCAGATGTGACATCCAGATGATCCAGGCTCCATCCTCCCTGTCTGCATCTCTGGGAGACAGAGTCACTCTCAGCTGTCGGTCCAGTGAGGACATTAGCAATTATTTAAGCTGGTATCAGCAGAAACCAGGGGAAGCTCCTAAGCTCCTGATCTACCATGCATCCAACTTGGCAAATGGGGTCCCATCGAGGTTCAGTGGCAGTGGGTCTGGGACAGATTTCACTCTCACCATCAGCAGTGTGGAGTCTGAAGATATGGCAATTTATTACTGTCTACAGTATTATAAGCTTCCTCCCACAGTGATAGAAGTCATAACATAAACCTCCATGGAAGCAGAAGTGAGAGGCTGGGCTTCCCCAGCTGCTCCTCCTCATGAGTCACCCACTGAAACTGTTTCTCAGATGTCACAGGATTTTTAGCAAAGTTCATAGAGAGTCATTTATTTTTGTAAATCTGTTCTGTGGTTTTGGAGAACTAGAGAGAGGCTCACCAGTCCTCTCTTTACCCCATCTTTCTCTTCATGCAGCAGTTTAGAGTACCAATGCATTTTCTGTCTTAACAAAGGCACCGTCAATCCCTGTGAGGAATCTGAGTTGGATAGCCTGTTGGGACTCTTATAGAACAGTGGAAGCTGTTGGGAGGATTCCAGGACACATTCTTTAAAAAGAGGAAATAAGCTTCTAATATCTCCCATTTAATACTGGCCCCATGTTGGGCTCCAAATGTAAGACGGATTTTTTAAAATAGTCTTGTTAAATAAAACACAGAGGCAGATATGGGGTGAAAGTCTGACAAAGATCGGAGGAATTAGGAACATCTACCAAACTCACCTTAGACTGCCACCGCTGCTTCCAAAATGGAGAGAGACTTCCACTTCCTTCTACCTCCACTTTTATATCCCTTTCTGTTCCGTTCTCCCATTGGCTCTTTCAGCCTAGCTACATCACTTCCTCCTATGGCCCACTTTTGTCACTTCCTGCCTGTCCATATAGACCTCCAGAATTCTATGGTTGATGCTGGGATTAAAGGCGTGTGTCTCCATGCTTGACTGTTCCAAGTGTAACCTAGAACTCACAGGGATCCAGACAGACCCTGCTTGCTAAGTGATAAGATTAAGGGCATGTGCTAATTTTGCAAGGCTAGTGGCTGACCTTGTTCTTCTGATCTTCAGATAAATTTTATTGGGGGACATAGATAAAATACCACCACATTTCCCATCTTTGTCTAATAAAATAAAAAAATTAAAAAAAGTTACAACTAATATAAGAAAAACTATATACAATAAGTATAATAACTATATACAGTATATACAAGTGATTAATACATTAACAATGTCTAGTTCATTAGCATTTGACAAATCCAGAGGAAATATTCCATTATCTATCCTATTTTGATGAGTTCTAAATGTACCTAATTTACTTTCTTATATTACTAACAGAAAACTATCTTTATGATATCTTAGCTATTTAATCTTCAACTTCCTCAGAAACCCAAGAAGGAAATAATATTACATAGTAAAACAGGAAATGCAAGCAAGCAACTTCCAAAAAAAATCTGAGTTGACAGAAACAGCTAGCTGCCTGGACAGTCAACTTAGGTTTTTCTTTTTCTTCTTCTTCTTCTTCTTCTTCTTCTTCTTCTTCTTCTTCTTCTTCTTCTTCTTCTTCTTCTTCTTCTTCTTCT
>LZPO01097411.1:86954-99693 GCA_001675575.1 Neotoma lepida
CTGGAACTCACTTGGTAGCCCAGGCTGGCCTCGAACTCACAGAGATCTGCCTGCCTCTGCCTCCTGAGTGCTGGGACCAAAGGCGTGCGCCACCACCGCCTGGCCTACCTCTTATATTCTTATTAAGAAATTAGTGTCAGTCTAGTAGGATTCTCTTTAATGTAATGATTCCCTTCAATGTAACTTATCAATCTCTCTCCCCCTTCCTCTTTCTCTTTCTCTGTCTGTGTGTCTTTTTCCCTAAGAATTGGTGTTGAATTTATTTGATAATCTTTTAGCTTCCAGGACCTGCATGTTCAGATAGAACTCCATTAATTATGATATCTGCATGTTCACCTTTCTTTCCTCTTTCCATAAACCCAACAATATAAGTTTGTATTCATTCAATAGTGCCCCATATACTGCCTGTGTTGTTCATTTTTTATTTTGTTTTATTTTACTTTATTATATTATTTGGAAATTTATAAACATAAATAATAATTATTTTATATTTTTATTTTTGCTTCCAATTATCTTCTTCCATCTAACACTGAAAATCTTATTCTCAACAATCCTCTCCAACTGTAAGGATTTTTTTGAGTAAGTGAGTTAATTTTCTTTGCTTGAATGAACTTGAGTTGGATTTCATGTACTGGAACATAGCATCTTGTTAACAGCTAAAGGCAATAATGCCTACAACACATAAGAGAATGGCACAGCCTTTCCCAGGAGCCATTAACTGTTAATAGCCTGTTAGTGAAGATGAGGTTCACCTCCATTCATGATAAAATGTTGATGGATCTAATCTTGTGCAGGTGACCACAGCAATGAGTTCATATGTACAATGATCATGTCCAGAATCTACTGTTTCACAAAGTTCCTTGCTATACTTTTGTTTTTACAATGAAGAGGTGATATATTGAGGATAAGCATGAACACATCATAGTTATTTTATTTATTTATTTATTATTAATAAATTTTCTATTCATTTCATATACCAATCGCAAATCCCCCTCTCCTCCCTCCTCCTTCCCCCCAGCCTTCCCCTCCAAACCCACTCCCCATTCTCACCTCCTCCAAGGCAAGGCCTCACATGGGGAGTAAGCAGAACATGGTACATTCAGTTGAGGAAGGTCCAAGCCCCTCTCTCTGCACTGAGGCTGTGTAAGGTGTCCCACCATAGACACTGGGCTCCAAAAAGCCTGCTCATGCACCAGGGATGGATCCTGATCCCACTGCCGTGGGGACCCTTAAGTAGGTCAAGCTACACAACTGTCTCCCCCATGCAGAGTTATTCTTAGCACTTTCAATGGCTGTGAGCTTCTACACTAAGTACCACCCACAACATAAAGGAATTTCTTTGATGAAGGTGATAACATCACTAAAGTATAGGTAAAACATAATAATTAAGAAAAAATTTGACACCATGCCTATTCAGAAAAACACCAGTTGTATGTTACCTCATTATTTCTATGATATACCTAGCCATGGACTCTGGAATGGATTTGCAATAGCAGACACTTGGTCTCTGCTAGTGAGTGGATGGCAGATCTAATTAGAAAGCTCTTATCATAGGGTTAGCCCCATGATAAGGATCATAACAGCAGTTAGCATCCTGCAAAGCAGAAGGCCATTATTATAGGTTATGAAGTACACAGCTGAACAAGACTTTTGAAAACTTGTTTCTACATCAGGGCTTTACAGAGCAACTTCTAGAACTGAAAAATCTAACCATGCAGGAGGAGACTTACAGCTAAATTCCAGCACCATTCCTCTATGTTCTGCACTCAAAATGTATAGTGTCTTTATTAATAGTATTTGTGATCTAATTTTGGTGGGCAAGGAAGAAAATTGATAATAGCCTGTATTGTTTTGTGGTCTGGGACCTCTCTCATAATGAGGGTTCCTATACATAATAGTAGGATCTTTGTTTTATAACCTGTGGTTTCTAGAGAAAGTGAGTGACTGTTAAATGCACATTAAGTATTTTTAGAGTGTCCTTATGCATTTAGAAAAGAAGGAGTGACAGTTCAGGTCATAGATCTTCTGTAAGAATTAGGATACCATAGAATGGAGTGTTGTTTTATTGTCACCACAGTGGCTGCACTTGAATCTACTGATATTTCAGCTACTGACTGCAGCTTCTCAATCACTGCCCCACTGCTCAGGTGGAAGCTTGGTGGGACTTCTACATCCTGCCAGAACTGCCTCTGCCTCTGTAGCCAAATTTAGTTTTTAACTAAGTATCTAAATTCTATTTTTACCAGTAAAGACTTGGGAGTCATATGCTGGGGTGAAAACCTGCTAACTCAGAAAGGCAGAGAAGCAATCAGCTATCTTCCTCTTTAGACAGCGACCCAGCAAGAGAGACTCTCTTCTATGATACTAAACCAAAAAAGACTGCCAAACTCAAAAGACCCTCCCTACTACTTCCCGTGTTTCTATATCCATTTTCTGGACTCTCTCTAATTCTCTATGGCTACTTCTTGTCTGGCTCCACGTTCTGACTCAAGGTTTTATTTAATTAACACAAATTCAGGGTTCAAAATGTCATCAAATATCCTGCAACATTGGAGGGGTATCAAAACTAATTCCTCTTAACCTGAGTGTGAAAGAGTCCTGAAGTTTGGATGATTGTGGGTCTGTTTGTGAGTGACACACTTGCTCACGGAGAATGTTATTGGCTCAGTCTCTCACTGTGTTAAGGACAGTTAAGGCGTCAATAGGGAAGAGGAAACCCAGTAGTCTTAGCTGGATATGTGGCAAAGCCTTAGGAAAAGGGGTTAGAGAGCACATAGTCACAGTCACCAGAAGCCCAGGGTAGGGTAAAGATGGCCATAAAGGCCTTTTCCAGGTTCCCACAAAAGCTTTTCCTCCACAGATATTTCAAGAAATGTCTGCAGTGTTATCTGGAAACAGGTCTACATTTTACTGGTCATGTATTGGCTGAGGTCCAGATCATTTTGAGATGATCTGGCTTCTGTTGTTGTAACCTTTCTTCTGCAGTAGCTCTCTTCTTAGAAGTGTCTAAATGTGACATTGCCACTTCTCATTTCTCTAACATTAAATTTCACCTGGCCCTTCACAATTGTTTAGGGATGTCGTGATTCAGATTATCTGCAGACATTTTTCTTGTTCAGCAACCACCTCCATCTCCTTCTCTTTCTCTCCCTGTATTTCACTGTCTCATTGAGATGCTACTATTGGTGGTATTTACTCAATTCATTTTCAACATCTCATTTCCTTGTTTTGGAAGCATGAATTCTGTTATTTCTATCAGGTTTTTCATTATCTGTTTATTTTTCTCTCTGTAAGTGTTAACTATGTGGAGCTAGAGTCATGAATACTATGTATTGAGTTTAAAATTCAAGTAAATTACTTCTCTGGAAACTTGAAACCTTATTGCTATTAATTTCAAAACAAGGGGTTGTTTTCATTTAAATTTAGCATCTAGAATGTTATTATATACTAGCATACATAGGTGCATAAATTTATCCTGTAGTATTAATATTTCCTCATTTACTTCCTTGAAGTTGTCCAATTTTGGAACATTCTTATTGTTATTGGAAGATTAATATGCACTCTCATAATTAATCTAATTTTCATTTGTTCCACTTTGCAAGTGTTGTTTCCAAAAATCAAAAAATCCTCCCAGCTTCAATCTTCTTTACAACAAGAGAAACCCTTAAATCACATTTGTATGGAATGCATACCTCTCAGCCCTTGCCTTTTTCATGGAGCCCATTTGAAAGTTTTGGTCACAATAAAGTGAAATGTTTGTGATTTAGATGCTCCTGATGGAGGAGAAAGGTCTTACATTTGTATTTAGCAATTTGAGCCTTAAGGCACCTCAAATTAGGATTAGACAGCCACCAATTTCAAATGTTATTTAGGAAATGCAACTGTGGCCAAAGAGGAGCAGGCTCCATTTCTAGCTGACAGGAAGCTGTGGTAGCATCATTCATATGATATTGATTTGGGAAACCTGGAAAATACAAGACTTTGGAGAACATGGATTCTTCTCTGCAGATTCAAAAAGCTGCTGAGGCCAGGTGTTCCTGTGTCAGGGTTTCATTCCCTGTGATGAAGCCTTGAGTGGCTCATCATGAAGCTTTGAAAATGAAACCTGGTTTGCAACAGAGACCTCAAGATGTTGGACCTGGAAGGACCATACAATGTCTGAAAGGCAGGGCTAACATACAGGGAACAGAACCAATACAGGTGAGAGGAATGTCAAACATAATAAGCCCAGTGGTGAAATCTTTAAGCATTTTGGAGACATTACTCTTCATGTCTAGTCCACCCCTTTTCATCAAATTCCATGACATTATAAAAATGTCCCAAGAAAAACACTGCCCACTCCTGTGTCTCTGCTCAAATCTACTCTGTGAAGAAAGCTTCTAAAACCCCAAGGCTCAGCCATATTCTCTTTTCTCCAGAGCTCTGTGTCTGAATTTTTCCAGACAATTTGTCTAATTTGAGTAGAATAAAAATGTCTGTTCCTTTTTAATTGTTTTACTTAAAGTTTTTTAGATTGGTCTTATATTTGAACTGATTCATTATTTTTATTTTCTGCAATATGTATTATAATGCTTTAAATATTACTATTTTTTACTGGTGTAATTTGCACTTTGACAATTTTATACATGCATATATTGCATTATTGCTCTCATTCATACTATGTCTTTTGTCTCCATCCTACAATTCTACTTTCATTATTCACATATTTTGTTTATTTGTTTTGTTTGTGACCCCCTCAGTTTAACTAGGATGTCTCTTTGATATTGAGTTTAGTTTGCAATTATCTGTTTGAGATTAGTGGGCTCACTGTTGAATACACAACTAAAGAAAATGACTTTCCTTCTCCAAGAATATTTTAGGAGCCAGAATTTCATCTTGAACTTCCCTGTTCTCTTCACAGCATTCTATTATACACAGTCTTTTGTCACTTTTTCATGTACCCAAAAGTATGATGTTCTTTCCCATACTCCATGGCTGGTGCAGTACCTTGTCTCCCTGCCTTCCCAAGTACATAGTTCCTTGGAAGTGTTTCTGAACTTTCTTGGGTGGCATGTTCAAAATTCAGCGTTTACGAATTGCTTACAAGACCCTAANCTTCTCCAGCTCNTGTGCTTCCTTCTCCCAGTTTCTCATNCCCATAGAACCCTACTGTTTTGGTCATGCTCTCTCTTTTATCTTCCTCCATTGGCCCCCTCTCTTGTCTCTCTCTCTCTTGGTTTCAGTTGCCCACACTTCTTTGTCTTCCTCTCATGTTGTCCCCACCACACCCCCACCCCATGGCCTGGTTCAGTCTTCTGGCCTTGTTCAGTCTACCACTTTCTTTCCGTGCTCCATACATTTCCAGATGCCTCTGGCTGTACTTTCCTTTAATCTACAATAAACATTCCCCTCAACCATTAAAAAAAAATTACTTTCAGAGAAACTGTTCAGGCAGTGCTGTAGGGTATTGTGGAGTTGCTCTTTCCTTCTACACAAGTTGCCCAGGCAAGGCCAGAAAATCACTAGCTATGTACTCTGAGGAGATGAGGAACATTTTCCACAGAGCCTGGGGCAGGATCCTGCATGTGTTTTCCTCAGAAAAGGAAAGGGAACGGAAAGGCCCATTCTACTTCATCTAAGGGGGTCTCTAGATCTGCGGGTCTATATACCTCCAGTTAGGGCTATGAAGGCCTGGTATACTGAGGATTATGACAATGACAGTGATGAGTGGGAGCAGGAGATTGGTCTCACTGAGCAAGCTGTTGAGGCCAAAAACAAGCTGAACCCCAAACCCAAAATCTTTGTTCACTATGGCGACCTCAGCCACACCATGGCAGGAACTCCCTGGCAGAAAGAACAGACCACAGACTTGCAACACGTACTAAAGGCCGTTAACTGAAGTCATTGCACTGATGCTAGTCAGTGGCAACTATGACATGCGATTTGTTCCCAAAAACCAAGACCATGGAGGGGTTCTGCTAGATACGGGACAATGACTACTTCAGTTCCAGTGTGGTGGACATCCTGTTCCTGGTGCTCAATTCATAGTTCTTCTACAATGCCTCCATGTGCCCTTCATTGAAGCAGGCCCAGGACCACTCACTGGACCAACAGCTGAGCATCACAAAGCAGAGGAGGTGCCAGCACGCTATTGTCTTCCAGCACATCCCGCTGTTCCTGTGGAGTATTCATGAGCAGGATGACTACTTCTACCTCACCAAGGCCTTGTGAAAGGAGATGGCAGACAAGCTCACTAGAGCAGGTGTCAGAGTTGTGTTCTCGGGCCACGACCACAGGAATGCTGGGGGAACCTACCGAGATCTTGACATGGTGTTTTCATCTGCAACAGGATGCCAGCTAGGCAAAGACACTCATAGGCTCCATGTGGTGATTGTCACTGCTGAGAATATTGTTCACCATTACTACAGCTTAGATGAGCTGAGCAAGAGAGGAATTGACCACAACCTGAAGGAGCTGATGAAAGAGTGATTCCCCATGTAACCCACCCAGTTTTCATGCCCATGACCTTTCATCCTGCAAGAATGTTCACAGGCCCTCACAGCAATATCTAAGTAAACAGGCAGGTTTGTGTATGGATGTTCTTTTACATAAATCAAAGTCCTGGGTCCTTCCCTTAATTATATTCAAAAGAGGGCCGTCTTCTCTTTAAAAAGCCAGAAAAGAAAAAAAAAGAAAATATAGTCGATATTTTCTAATTATGGTGTGAGACTTTTCTCATGATGTTTGGGCAAATTCTCCTGATTGTGGCAGCTTTCAACTGTGTCCTTGAATCCTACTGTTTCTAACAGCTTACAGTCAATCCTCAACTCCTGCTGACCTCAGTCCCAGCTCAGTACTAAGTGTGATCTTTAATAATTCCTCAAGGCAAACTGCACCTGCTTTGTGAAATTGTGGTCATGACTCCCAGAATGCTGGGAAAACAAGGGTCCCTCCTCCCTTCCTGGTAGACCAAATAGGACCACTCCATCACAGGTCCACAGAGATTCCTCATAACAGGGAGCTTCATAGCCACCACTGGCTGTGAATTTCAAGACTTCTGGTACTGCTGATAGTGTGAACACAGGTGGTCCACATGAGAGTGTGTTTGCCTTTCTCTACAAGGGAATCTTTCATTTCCTCTTTAAGGGAATTTTTGATTTCCTCTACAAGGGAATTTTTCATTTCTTCTTGAAGTGAATTTTTCATTTCCTCTTTAAAGGAGTTTTTCATTTCCTCTGTAAGGGAATTTTTTATCTCCTCTTTAATGAAATTTTTCATTTCCTCTTTAAGGGACTCTATCATTTTCTTAACTTCATTTTTAAGGGCAATTTCTTCTGTTTCTTCTGCGTTGGGATGTTCCGGTCTTGCTGATGTAGAATCACTAGGTCCTGATGGGGTCATATTTGTCTTTATGTTGTTGACTGTATTTTTGTACTGGCGTCTACCCATTTCTTCCTCCACTTGGTGCAGGCAGTGTCTTTGTCTGCGGGAGGCCTCTCTTGGTCCTATCGATACTCTTGGTCTAATGGGAGCTCTTGGTCTAATTAGGGCTGATGGAGTCTCTTCGTCCCAATCAGCACTGGCCAGCTCTCTTGGTCCCAATCAGCACTGCAGGGCTCTCTGGGTCCCAATCAGCACTGACCGGCTCTGTCTCCCAGGAGAGTGGAGTTTGCCGGAGGCGGGGTTTCAGGGTTTTAGGGGATGGTGGGGGGATGGTGTTGGTCTATGCAGTCTGCAGGATACCTGCCTACTGGCCTGAAACTGGGACTGCAATGGGTGGTGGTGCGGGGCCACAGGGCTGTGGCCCTGGGCCCAGAACTGAGAGGCTGGGGTGTTCCGCTAAGGGGATACTCACCTCTTGGTCCCAATCAGCACTGGCAAGCTCTGTCTCCCAGGCTGTGTTTGCCTTTCTGAAGACAGACATCACCTTCATGTACAGACTCTGTTCCAGATGACCAGAACAGAGATTTCAACATGAAGGCCCTGTACAGCCCATGTGTCTGCCCTGTTTATATCCTCCTGCTACAGGCAGCTCACAGCATTATCAGATCATAATGAACCAGGTGGGAATACTGGACTTGCTGCAGACTTCTGAGGACAACACAGATCTGTCACTATGCAGACTACAACATGTTAATTGCTGCAGACACACAATACCCCTGGGCAAAAAATAGTGTGAGTTACTTAAATTCCTTTTCACTGTGGAGTCTGCTCTGCTGCTTCCTCTTGGAGGACTGACCTCTGCGGCTCTTCCTCTGTGCATCTTGTGGCCTGATGTTCAAGTAACCAGAGCCTCTGTATTCTGCTTTGGAAGATTTTCAGTGTCCTGCAGTGGCATGGGAGAATCCTAAACTGAATTTCAAAATTCATTGGTTATAAATGAAGTGCAAAGCCCACTAAAATACAAAACTTTCTTGTTAAAACGTTTAAGTCAATGTACAAAACTAAGAGAAATTAAAAAAAAGATAATTGGATATATAAATTCATATTGAACATAGATACAATAATTTAATTATGTTACAGATTGGTGACACACCAGAGCTCATTGTTAGATAGCACAAGAAAATTAAAATTTTCATATTAGGAAAAAAAAAAGAAGAATTGCTTTCAATGTGTGTCTCAGTTATGGTTACGATTACTATGATGGAAGACTGTGGCCAAAACCAAGTGGTGGAGGAAAGGGCATATTTGACCTTGGCCTAGGAAGGACAAGAACACTAACAAGGAGGGAACCTGAAGGCAGGAGTTGATTTAGAAGCCATGAGAGGGCTTTACTCCTTATAGCTTACTCAGTCTGTTGTTTTATAGAGCCCAGGACCAGTAGTGACTGAGTCCTCCCCCCTCAATTACTAATTAAGAAAATTATCTATAGGATTGTATACAGCATTGCCTTATGGAGACATATTCCTCTCAGATGACTTTAACTTGTGTCAACTTGACATAAAAGTAACCACCATGGTATGAAATAGAACTAGAAGAGATATTTGATGTGGAATTTGCAGGTTTGTGGATCAGAGTTTTACAAGGATGGACTCAGTCTGTAGAAAGCCTCTGCTTCTAACAAGGAAAAGCCTGAATAAGAAAGACCATGAATGGTTATACCAGAGTGTAGGAGACACCCATCAGGGAATTATTTAGCGTTCTTAGAGAAAGAAACATGCCAGAGTCTTTCAAAAGGCAGAGAATAAGTACGTTCCCTTGATTGGCTGAGTGTAAAAGAACCTTGAGAAATAGAGGACAACCCTTATGTGAGGGTGACAATTTAGTTATGACACTCCATGTCTAGGCCCTTCCCTATAGATCATTAAACTATGTTTATCAAAGAGTATTTTTACATTTTGTAACTTTACCATATAGCTGTGAATGTATGCATACATACTGACCTTCTTTGTTCACTTCTATGCATCTAACTTTTAGTCAATATCACATCTTGGTCCATCACTTGTCCTGATGATTTGTCTCATAAAACCCTAGAGAAGAACAAGAAAAACATTTTGGCCTCAACTTCAATTTCTTGTAGTTTCCAAAGAATTAAATTTCTAACTGTCCATCTTATATTCAAAGTTAGAAGGAAAATATGATTTCCTCCATGCAATGATAAACAAAACAAAACAAAAAATACTCTATTTAAAGGATGCTAGACTAATTACATCCTGTAGTCCCTAGGGGGAAACACTTTCTCTGCAGCAAGTGTGTGTCTCCCAGGTCTGGTGGAGGGTCCCTATAGACTGAGACTTCCTGTGTTACTGAGCTGAGCAAATCCTGCAGCTGTCCCTAGGCCTGACAGACTTTGCTGATTTGCATGTGCCCAGAGCATATCCCTCTTAACTGACAGATTTTTAGCTGACCTGTCACAGGCCCTACAGGAGTCAGCCCCAGTCAGGACACAACATGGTCATGAAGGTTCCTGCACAGATCCTGGCAATTTGGCTACTCTGGCTCTCAGGTAAGTTGTACAGGATACAAAATTTATTCAGCCCAGAGTAGCCATCACTTCCTTACTAATCAAGAAATTCCTACTATAACCTTGTCAATTGTGTTATTTGTTTGTTTGTTTGTTTTTCTCCTATCAGGTGCCAGATGTGACATTCAAGTGACACAATCTCCATCTTTCCTGTCAGCATCTCTAGGAGACAAAGTCACCATCAGTTGCCTGGCAAGTCAGAGCATTAGCAATGAACTAAACTGGTATCAGCAGAAATCAGGACAAGCTCCTACACTCTTGATCTATAATGCAAATAGTTTGCAATCTGGTGTCCCATCAAGGTTCAGTGGCCAATACTCTGGGAAAAGTTTCACTCTAACCATCAGCAGCCTGGAGCTTGATGATGTTAGTGCTTATTATTGTCTGCAGCATTACAATGCTCCTCACACAGTGATACAAGCCATGACATAAACCACTGGGGGAGGGAGAAGTTGGAGGCTCTGCTACCCCAGCTGCATGTGCTCACACTGCTCTCATGTCAAGAAATAGTGTTGCTTGAAAGTGTCCAGATAGCTGCATATTAATTCTTCTCTCTGGTCTCTGCCAGCACTCAGTGTGCATCTGCCACATCAGAGGCAGTCAACTGCCTAACCATGTGGTTCTTGGATAGGTCTGGGAAGTTCCCAGCAAAAGCTTTCTCCTATGCCAGTTCAAACAAAATTCCTCCAACTGACGGGGTGTCCGTCCCATCTAGTTCTTGTGAATCTCTCTCTCTCTCTCTCTCTCTCTCTCTCTCTCTCTCTCTCTCTCTCTCTCTCTCTGTCTCTCTCTGTTTTCCTGACTCCCTCTTATATATGCTATGATTTTTTTTGTCAACTTGTTGCTTGCTCCTCCTCTTGACCTATGGTTGACTTTATTTAATACTGTTTACAATATTCAGTAGAAAGCTCTTGGATTAAAAATGTGTACTAGGGCTGAGCCATACTACAAATATAATCAGGTATTTCCAGTAAATAAAGCAATATCAGAGTTCACAGTATTATCAAATATCCTGCAACAACCATAGGCCAATCTGATAGAATCAAATCCTTTACTCATGCTCTTTTTTCCCAGATAAGCCCAGCTTGCATTCACTTGATGAATTAACCAGCATATGCCTATACCATTAAAGGTATAATACATGGATGCAAAATCCTAAAGTATAAAGATGGAGGAAATATATGTGTTATTAACAGGTTGGAATAGTCAATACTATTAAAAATGTATGTACTATCCAAAATTATTTAAAATCCACTGCAATTTCTATCAAAATAACAATGAAACTATTTACAAGACTTGTTAAAACAGCCTANAATCATATGCAATTACAAAAAAATCTGAATGTCCAAAGTAATTTTGAGTACAAATAACAAACTAGGAGACCTGGTCTGCCGTACCTTTAAACATACTGCACAAGTGTAGTAAGACAGTATTGTACTGACATAAAACAAACACAATAGACTATTGGAGTAGATTAGACAGGCTAGAATGAGGCTGTCAATTTTTTTTAATTAAGACCCTAAGAACTCACAGTTGAAGAATAGATAATCTTTTAAAAATGAATTAATTTTAAGTATTTATTATCTTGTAGATTTTGAGCATATGTCTCTCTGTGTGTATGAACACAGGTGTGCAAATACCCACAGATGCCAGAAGAGGGCACTGGATCCATTGTAGCTGTTGTTACTGATAGGTGTGAGCCACCAAATGTATGGGCTCTGCAAAACAAAAAACATGTGTCTTCTGGAAATGCAACAAGCACTTGTAATGACTGAGCCATCACTCCAGCTCATAGGTGTTCACTTAAAGAATTATATTTACTTACTGTGTGTTTGAGGGGTGCACATGTCACAGCACATATGTGGACATCAGAGGACTCCTGGGAGCCAGGTCTCTCTTTTCACTCAGTTCCAGGTATCAAATGCAGATCTTCAAGCTTGGCAAAAGTGTTTGAGTTACTGGGAACTTATGTTTCAGGGACTGGAGTCATAGACAGATGGCTAATGGGTGCCAAGATGGATGCTGTACTGACTGGTTTTGTGTGTCAACTTGACACAAGCTAGAGTCATCAGAGAGAAAGGAGCCTTAGTTGAGGCAATGGCTACATGAGATACAGCTACAAAACATTTTCTTAATTAATGACCAATGAGAGAGGGCCCATGGTGGGTGGTGCCATTCTTGGGCTGGTGGTCCTAGGTTCTATAAGAAAGCAGAATGAGCGAGCCAGGAAAAGCAAGCCAGTAAGCAGCTTCTTTCCATGACCTCTGCATCAGCTCCTGACTCCAGGATCCTGCCCTGTTTGAGTTCCTGTCCTGAATTCCTTCAGTGATAAACAACAATGTTGAAGTATAAGCCAAATAAACACTTTACTCCCTAAACTTGATTTTTGGTCATTTTTTGCAGCAATAGAAACACTAACTAAGACAGATGCCTAGCTTAAAATGGGCTCTGAGACTCCACAACTGCTTATCCACGATCTGTCATTGTGTGAGATGGCAGCTAATTCTCCAGTAGTGTTCTGGGGGTTTAGAAATGTGACCAAGAGGGAAACCAGAATGAACAAGAATTTGTGTTCTAGTCATAGATATGCCACGGATAGAAGAGTCTGGTGCATGTTAATTCTGGATCATGCTTTATGATTTGTAAATCTCTGTATTTTCTTCTTTCTGAATGAACTACTTTTTAGAAAATGAACCATCCCATTCTCTTATGTTCTCATCCCCCATCCCCTACCCTCCACTGGCCACCCCTCATCCCAGTTTACTCATCTATTTCCCCTTCCCAGGGTGATCTATG
>LZPO01097412.1:18461-38387 GCA_001675575.1 Neotoma lepida
GATATCTCCTGAACTTTCCCCTTCCATGTTAGCCCATCTATTAATATTGCCATTGCTTCTGTTTATGTGATCTCATTCACAAAACATGGCATGCAGAAGGCTATAATAGAATTCTCACTTCTTAGCATGTCTAAATCAACTTTCTAGCCAAGAAGCCTAGGATATCATCATGTATCCCTTAGATATTAACAGTTGAAAAAGTTTGCCAAGCTAATAGCCATTCTTTAGAACTGCACCCATAAGAAGATTAGGGATGGCTTTGCCAAATCAGCATAGTATTATGAACTGACAATCAGTCTGAAGAAGACAGCTCATTAGCAACTTAAACCACAAAAACACCACAGTGAACTAAAGATCTCCATGGGTGACATGCAGCGGAAAGCTGTCAGGGAGGGCTGCTGCTTCTTCAGCACAATTGCTATTAAAAAGAAAGCTAGCAAGATAAAAAAAAAATAGAAAAGCAGATCAATAAAATCAGCATGACCTTCAAGATGGCAGGAGGCAGAGTTGGTTCTCAAGGAGGTTAATGGCTTCCTGAGCAGCTAGCTTCTCTACTTGTTTTGAGGTTGTGGTATGTGTGTATGACATAGGCATTACTTGCACAATTTCTGAAACATAATTACTTAGAAATTGACCAAAAATGTCCTACATTTGACAAGAAATGTCAAGAAGAAATCAGTAAGGTCATCTAATAACTGAA
Organism: Neotoma lepida; assembly: GCA_001675575.1. Taxonomy (NCBI): domain Eukaryota; kingdom Metazoa; phylum Chordata; class Mammalia; order Rodentia; family Cricetidae; genus Neotoma; species Neotoma lepida. The sequence goes on from LZPO01097412.1 coordinate 19,162, forward strand.
AGAGAAAAGGATTGAGAGAATTTGATATTTCAATACCTAAGAAAATAAGAACTTTTAATGATACTAAAAGAGGCAATGCCTAGGTGGTTTGTATTTAAAAAATAAAGTGGTGCATGCCTTCTAAAGCATGTATTTGTTGTAAGTGAAACAAAAATGTAATGTAAATTTAAGTCATTATTAATCATAATGAATGGGAATATGTATTAATAAATATAAAAACTTATGAAAATATTTAAAACTTGATTTTTTGTCAAATTTAATATATCTATATATATCTATGTATCTATATCTATACAAAAAGAATCACTGTATAAATATATTCATATAAAACATGCTAATATATATTTATTTTTCAGTGTTCATATTATATATGCTATAATAATATATAATATGTTGATATACTTAAATACAGAAGAAAATATTGATTAACAAGAAAAATAAAAGATTAATTTCACCTTTAACCCAAAAAACAAATCTCAGAAAATATTGTGAATTTTTTGACATTTCTCTTAATAATTGGCATACATGTTTTGAACAAAAATAGTATAAAAATTCAACTCATACTAGTGGACTCAAAATTACACTGTCAAAAACTTTGAAGCTTTGAAAAGAAAATTAAAGTTGAAAACATTTCAAAATTATTTGCCTTTGTANAACAAATATTGCCTGTCTATGAATAAGACAGTGTATGATTTTGGGGGGCACAGAGGGCCTTGTACTCATGGAGAACCACTAAGAGAACTAGGAACATGGATCACCGGGGGTGTATCCTCAACTGAGGAGATACAAAACAAATACCAGCATTCCACCAGGAAAGCTGAGAGTAGAGGTTCTTAAAAACCTCATGACCTTTTTGCTATCTGAAGGGAAAAACTTCACCCTAGTTCCCCAGAATAATTATTCCAGACTCTTCCTTCCCAGACCATTACCCATCATTAGGAAAGATGCCTCATGTACTTTATGGCCTGCTGACCTCTATGCTATTGGTTAGACACCACATTAGATTCTAGGCCTTTTATCTATAGAACCTACCCTATGGTCACATATACTTTTTAAAAAGAATTTCCATGTCATCACATCTTAAGCTTTATTGTACACCTGGAATTGACCTGGTTGTTACCTGGAAACCCTTTCCAAATTTGTACTGTGTTTTAAATACGTTGACAATGAATAGCCTGCCATTAGACTCCCAGAAGTCTGACTCAGGTTGACAAAGTCAATCTGCACCTGCTTTTCATTTTTATCTCCTCATCTAGATTTGATTACTATATGACACCTGCAGGAATCATATGATAACTTCAAAGAATAATTCAAGCAATAACTGTAGCATATCCTATTAAAATGTGTAGTATAAGAACACTTTACATATTGAAATTGCATTGAAATTTCAATAAAATCATCAAAGTGGGTTTTTTTTATAAATATTCCATTGTAACTCATTCTCTCTGAAAGTAGAAACAAAGAAAATTCTCCTGCATCATGAGTAGCATGATTCAGAAGATCTTACTTAAGCCCTGTTTACAGTAAGCAATCTAACATTGTCCAAGGATGAGAAAGGAGAGTTNCACTTTTGAAAAATAAATCCTTTTATTGGCTGGAGTAACTGAAAACAAACTTTTGAAAGAGAGAAAATTGCCAAGGAACATGCATCTCTGTATCTAAACTTTAAGTCATTTTAAAATGAGATAAAAATTACCACTTATAAAAGACTTAAAAACATTTAAATGTAAGGCAGAAAAATTCAAATATAAATTATGTAAGCATAAGGATAATTAATATAGGGATATTTTAATTTAAGCAAAATAGCACTCATGTCTTAAACAATTGCCATCAAGACTTTAAAAGGGATAGTATATTTGAATTCTATATAAATATCTGTTAAATTATAATGTTTCAAAGACTATGAAACATTAAAGATGAAACTTAGAAAAATACCCCAAAAAATCAAGGCAGGTGTTCAAATACCAAATGAAATAGATAAACTCCTTTTCCCCACCCCAAACAAGCAACAACAACAAAATAAAGTACAAAATAGNATGCAATTTCAGGTTAAGTTACTAAGAAATAATCTACTATGTTTTCTAAATATAAAAAGATTTTATATGAAGCAGTGATATTTCATTTCAGAAAAAATACTCAGAAAAATGGTTGATGATTTNTACTAGTTAGTTTATGTCAATTTAACACAAGCTAGAGTCATATGAAGTAGAATCTTAATTGGGAAATTGTCCTCAACAGATAGGCCTGTGGCAAGTCTGTGGGGCATTTTTTTTATTAATAAATGATGTACATGGTGGCACATCTAACTAGATTTCTTGACTTTGTGTTCTAAAGTAAACTGAAAAGGCCAGGTTGTCAAGACAGAGAGCAGCATTACTCCCTGGTTCTGCTTAGCTTCCTGCCTCCAGGCTCTTGACTTGAGTTCCTGCCGTGACTTTCTTTCATGATGGACTTTAAAGCTGAAATAAATCCTTTCTTCTACAAGTTGTTTTTTGTCATGGTGTTTAATCACAGCAGTAGCACGCTAGGATGTGACCCAAAAAATTTGATGAAATGGATGTTCTACCTAACATTCTTTACTGTGTTGACTTTGCAAATGATTATGTAAGTTTCTTCATTAACCCACTTAAAAATACATTTTTTTCACTTAGTTTTNATTATATACAAGAATTTATCATTTAAACATTTTTCCAATGTTAAAAGAGTTTTACTATTTATGTGAAAATCTTCCTTTATGGAACATATGTACATTATCACATCCCCTGCAATTAGCTTCTCATGTCAAGTTATTTTGACTCAACAGTATCTTTAAAAATCCACTCAGCAACAAAGACTTTTAGCAATAGTGGATACACAGTCTGAACTGGCTATCTCCTATGATCAGATTAGTAACTACCTCAGTTGTTTTCAGAGTGCCTTTATTCAATAACTGACCCACAGGGACCCACAGCCAAACATTAGGTAGAGCTAGGGAATCTTGCTGAAAAGATGGAGGAAAGATTTTAAGAACCAGAGGGTCAAGGACATCACAAGAAAACNCACAAAAACGACTGATGTGGCTCATAGGAACCCAAAGAGTCTGAACCAACAACCAGGGAGCCTGCATGGGACCGACCTAGGCCCTCTACATATATGTGACATTTGTGTAGCTTAGTCTACTTCTGGGACTCCTAACAATGTGAGCAGGAGCTGTCTCTAATGCTCTGACTGGCTCTTGAGAACCTATTCCTCACACTGGATTACTTGCTCAGCCTTGATACAAGGGAGGTGCTTAGTCTTACTGCAACTTGATATGTCATGATTTGTTGATACCCACATGAGGCCTGCCCCCTTCTGAACAGAAACAGAGGAGGCTTGAATTCTGGGTAGTGGGGTGGCAGAGGGGAGGTAGCAGGAGGGAATGAGAGCAGAGGATGGGAAACTGCAGTCAAGATGTAAAATAAATTCATTAAATAAATTTTAAAAATTCCACTGAGATAGATACATAGTTTTAGAAGTTAAGACATTTAAAGATATGGAAATAATTTTGAATACACTTTTTATTTACTTATTTTTGGCTTTAGGATTACAAAATGATTATATCACCTTCCCCTTCCCTTTCCTTTTCTCTCTTCAAAACATCTTATATAATGCTTTTTGATCTCTTTCAAATTTATGGGTTCTTTTTTCATTAATTGTTGTTACTTGCATATATGTATATACATATAAATTTCTAAATATAATCTGCTCAGTCTATATCACGATGCTTGTATGTATACCTTCAAGGCTGACCATATGAAACTGGATATTGAATTGGTGTGCTATTCCCTTGAGAAGACTTATTTTCCCATTCTCAGCATTCCTCAGTTGCCTGTACTTCTTTATGAAAGTTGAGAGCTCATGATCTTTCCCTGTCCACATTGGCAGATCTATTGGTGTCCTCATTCAGTTACTATTTTGGTAATCATGTTGGTTTAGCTTCTTTTATATAATGGTTAATATGATATAAAATCTGATCAATTCTAAATTCATTGCACTACCTTGAACTAAGAGTGGTTTTATATTTATACATAATTTTTAATTTTGATTGTCTGATGCACCTTTTCAAATTCATGTCATTTATACTATGGTTCAAGTAATTAGGGCCATGTGTAATATTTGATCTCTTCATGGGAGAAGAAGATAATAGAGTGTTAAAACATTGATGTGGTAGAGTGTATTTATACACAGGAAGTATAAGCTTGATTCGGATAAAAGTATAGTTTCTGAAAACTGCTTTTGTAAAACACAGACATGTTAGAGTTCTTAGACATGTGCTCATGCTCTGCGAGCTCTAATACACACTGAGATGGTGAACTCCATTCATGCTGATAAATGTTACTAAATGATGATGGTTCATAAGAAAATGGTGTCATGAAACACAATGGAAGGTGTTCATAAGTATCCATGCAGTTAAAAAATATGTGAATAACAAAAGCAATATTAGGGGCTAGAGAGATGGCTTAGCAGATAAGAGCACTGGCTGTTCTTCCAGAGGTCCAGAATTCAATTTCCAACACCCACATAGTGGCTCATAGTCATCTATGGCTCTAGTCTTATGGGATCTGAAATCCTCATCTGGTGTGTAAAACTCCATGCAGAACAGATAAAATAGTCATATTCGTGAAATAAATAAATTAATTATTAATCTTAAAAAAAACATTACTCATGCACATTTTTGAGGGTATGATAGTAGCTCTAAATTGTTAATCATTAAATTCTATCCCTAGGACTAAGTGAAGAATCATTACTATGCAAGTTTGAAGGCATTGAAGTACATCACTTCATTACAGGGCTTGACAGAGATAATGATTTCATAATACACACATGTAGTAATGTATTTTTCTAAAAATACATCTTGACTTTTGAAGAGATTGAAATTTTGCCAAATCTTTCAACCAAGTTAATAATATTTCTTGCCAAAATTTAAGGCTTCATACTTAGCTTGCTATTTTCTTGTGTACTCAGCCTGTTTAACTTTAATCTGCCCTTAAGAAAGCAATGGAATCAACTTTATAATGCCCAGTATTTTCTATATAATCTGCTTGTACAGCCTAAATTAAATGCATAGATTTTATTTTCAGTTAAGTATTCCTTCATGCTCCTAACAAACATTAATGTATGTGTTTAAGCACATGTGTTGTTAAACATTTGCATATAATAATCAGCATGTTGAAAACAATATTAAACAAAACAGATATCTACTATAAATGGTGAAAGATACATGTAGATATAGGTCAGTGACCTCTGTTTGCAGTTTTGAGTGCTATACTCATTTAGTATGTGTCAGAAATGTTANTTTTTTTCTTGTAAAACCTGATTAAAGATTTCTAGAAAAGTATCCCTTGTCCCTTTCCCATACCATATTGTCTCTGCTCTTTAATAAATATATAGCAAAGCCTTTTGTTATTGACAAGCAACATAGAAATTCATCAGGGACTAAGACACCATACACATGCAGGAGACAGACAGAGCACAGACCAAAACTACAGACAGACCATAAATACTAGGAGAGAAANGGTTAATTAAAATTTGGGCTCACTATTGGTAAAGTGTACTAAGGATAAGCCTCTGTTTTCATTCTTTATTGTGACTTCCAAACATTTGGTGCCTTCTTTCATGTTCTTTAGTGCTTAATCTTCACACACACACACACAAACACACACACACACACACACACACTCACACAGCACGCAGGCACATACGCACACATGCACGTATCTAGAAATCTTAATCAGGGTTTTACAAGAAGAAAAGTAACATTTCTGATAACACCTAAATGAGTATAGCACTCAAAACTGCAAAAAGAAGTCATCAACACACACAAACACACATACAAACACACACACACACACACACACACACACACACTAACATGATGGGAATGGCTTTCTGAAAATGTGTTGCTTTGATTGGTTGATAAATAGAGCTGTTTGGCCAATGGTGAGGCAGAATAAGGTTAGGCAGGAGATTCAAAGGAGAAGGAGAAAAGCAGAGCAAGGGGACGCCATTTTGCTATCTAGAGAACAGCATGTAACTGCACACAGGTAAAGCCACGGAAAACGTGGCAACATAGATTTATAAAGATGGGTTGATTTGCNATGTGGGAGCTATCTAGCAAGAAGCCTGCCACGGCCATGGTTGGAAGATAATATAAGCCTCTATGTTTGCTTGGGTCAAAGTGGCTGTGGGAGCCAGGTGAGACTGGACAAACTTTCGACTACACTAACATATCTAAAAAATCAATGTTGTGTACCTTACCTTTTTTTTTTTAACCTCATTTTCTTATTTTTATTCAGTCAAGGATTCCAGACTAGGAATAAACTATCCACATTTACGGTGGGAATTCCTACCTTCATTAACTTCATCTGGGCAATTCCCCATTGACATGACCATATATTTTTCCCATGATGATTACAAATGCCGTCATGCTGACAATCAGTGTTAACCAGCACATAAGACAGACAGAGAAAGTCTCATGGAGGATATGGCATCAAAACAGAGATGCAAAGATGCATGGTAATTACTCAAAAATCTAACTTATCCTTTCTACTGCTCTCATTTCTTCTCTGTTCCTGATATGCAAACAAGCACACAAATGTATTTTTATTTTACCACATTGAAGTTGGGAAAAATATAAAACTGAGTACATGACCTTTTTAAACTTTATGCATTTCCAATCATGTTAAAATATTTAAACATCTAAATGTTGAATACTTTTAGACATAGTAGTCAATATTTTATGGGATGTGGCAGGAAATATTCATGGGATGAGGAGTGGTACAATCAGAAAACCACACATAATCACTGGGAGATGTACACCAAAAGTCATTTACATCTTTCAGACCTCTACAGTGTTTAATAATAGTCAACATGGGAGAATGATTTCATACTAAGAAAACTACTACCTATTCAAACATGTATAAGCTAAACAAAATAAATGGAAAACTTTGAGTCCTCCAGAAGGAATGCCAAAGCCTCCTTCACTGGTTTAACCTTTAACTGGGTATTGAAATATACACAATATTAGGGTGTGATTCTAAATAATTATCTAAAATATAAAGTAAAATTGAAATTTAACCTCCCTGTTACCTCTGAATAAATATGATAGAAGACTTCTAGGACTAGGGAATTGCATTTAAAAAATATTAGTAATATTAAAAATACTTTCATCGTTAGGTTGGAATATATCCATATACCTGTCCTAAGTTGTATATGAAATGCAATTTTTACTGACAAAGATTATTCAAGTTATTATAAAGAAAAAAACCTTTCAAAATGACATTGAGTTAATATATTTGATAACAACTATGTAGGCTTGCACAGTGTTTGATCTGTTGCTTACTTAAAGTTCCTTCAAGGATGCCTGAAACAATCTGAGGAAGATATCAATTTATAAAACAAAACATCTTTTTTTTAATGCTATCATTGGAAAAACCTATCCTATGGAGTGATTGCTTACCTTTTCAAATATTTGAATCTTCTCAGTTCTTTATTTCTCTAGTTCACAAACATTGACAAATTTTTAACATTTTGCTATCATTACTTTAAACTAAATAAGTCTACATGATCATTCATATAACTGTTATGTATAATTTATCATGTATGTGCATCCACATACCTGAAATATGCAAATATGCATATATATATATATATATATATAGAGAGAGAGAGAGAGAGAGAGTATGTGTGTGTTTGAAAGCTACATTTACTTGTCTTGTGGATATTCAATTTGATATGTATGGATTATATATTATAAAATAGACTCTAGCTCAAAATTCATGAGCTAAATCATAAATCACTTTTATCACATGCATTTACAGTGCATGACTTNATTGTTGGCATGTTAAAAGGAGAACTATGTTTAAATATCCTACAAATATTTTAAGTTTTAACTTTTTTTCTTTGACATTTTAATGAAATAGAGTACAACTATTTTCCATATTTTTGAAAAGTTCAACAATTCACACTTATGGTTACTTTAAAAAATGATTAAGTTTTGTGGTCCTGCAAAATGGCTCAGAGTGCAAAGGTGTTTCCTGTCAAGACTGATGATCTGAGATTAATGCCCTGGACACCTTTATTAAGAAATGACTCCAGAAAGCTGTTCTTGATAGTCTTAAGTATATTGTGGCTCAAGCACCTCCCCTTAGAACAAGTGGATGAATGTAATAAAGTTTTTATTTTTTTGCGATAAATACCTGGACAGATTAGGTTCTTATAATTAAATAAAATGGGGAGTTTTGACAACGTACCTGATAGACTGGGGAATCTGGACTTTAGGTACTATTCACTTATATTCCTACAGTAATGCAGTCTGTATTGAGGTCGGGGTACAGACGTGTGTGTGTGTGTGTGTGTGTGTGTGAGAGAGAGAGAGAGAGAGAGAAAGAGAGAGAGAGAGAGAGAGAGAGAGAGAGAGAGAGAGAGTTTGGCGGGCAAAGATTATTCTGTCTCCTGATATAGACACTAATCTCATGACATAAATACTTCCCTTAGAAGCCCTCAAATTTACCCAGTATTGGTGGCACACACTTTTAATGCTAGCGTTCTGGAGGCAGAGGAAGGCAGATTTCTGACTTTGAGGCCAGCATGGTTTACAGAGTAAGTTTCAGGGCAGCATGGGCTACACAGATAATCCCTGCTCACAAAACCATCCAACCAAAAAAAAAAAAAAAAAAAAAACAAGCGGAAAAGCCAAGCGGAAAAGCCAATATAAACTGGGGAACAAGCAAATATGTGGCTTTTACTAATGGTCATAAAACTCAATTGTACCTTTGCCACTCCTCGTGAATAGCAGAAATATGAAATGTTTTCAAAGAAATCTTTAGAAAAATCTCTTGACTCAAAATGACTGAGAGATTTTATCTTATTTACAATAAGTTTGAAAGTAGCATTTCTCTTAACTTGAGGGAAGGGAAGCTTTGTAGATTATACAAAATGATAAAAAAAGTGATCCTCCCTATCAAGTATAAAAAATAAAATGAGGGAATGGAAAGTGGTTAAATGTAGACTTTACAAAGTATGAGGTTACAAAATAGCCACTCTGTCTTAGATCATTATACACAATCTTCTGCAAATATTCTGAACATTAGTTCCCTTCTAAATGAGACTATGATTCACCATTATATTTTCATATTTTCCAAAATATTACCATGCTATAGTTTCCCTTGTCTGCTCTAATCTTGGTTTGGATAGTTCTCAGAAGAAGTAACAGAAAGTNTGTCTACACACTTGTCCCTTTGGACTGATCTCCATGCTTCCAACATGAAGTGTGTATTTTCATTAACACTCATTCATATTATACCTGCACACTTTGATCAATGACCAAAGACATGCTCTATGTGCTGATCTTACTAATCCTCAGACATGTTCTTCTCTAGAGGAAGGATCATCTTGATTCTTAGGCTGTGTTGTTTGTAACTTGGCAATAATCCTGGGATCATCAACTCAAAGTGTCTGAACCAGGAAGGAAATTGTGTTAATGTGGTAAAAGTGGTTTTTAAGAAAGCCATTCGCTTTGGGTCAAATACATTTGCTATATTTAGAAACTGTAATTTCTGTGAAATAGGTAAAGGGTGAATCCCTGTGGTTTTAACATTAGTCAGACTTCAGCATTTAAGAAGACAAAAATTCTAAAAGAACTTTTTTCTTTTAATTACTATTTGGGATTATAATTGCATAATTTCCCCTTTTTTTCCTCCAGCATCCCCTTCCCCCATTAAATCTTCTGTTATCTCTTTCAAATTCATTGACCCTTTTAAAATTAATTATTGTTCCATACATGAGAAATAATCTTTCCTAGAAAGAGCACAGCAATTGGGTACATAATACAAACTGGTCACTCCTGAAAATATACAAAAATGTAATATTATGCAGACTAAGTTGATTGTATTTATAGGTCAAGTAGCCTGACCATCACATGAAATGATACAAACATTTATTGATTTGCTGTATTTCCTTCTGTTTTTCTTTGGAGATTATATCAACCCAGGCACTTATAACTATGGACTATCTTCCTTTCTTTCTGCTTTCTCCCCCTGTTCCTCTCTTCTGTATTTACTCTGATAGTCTGTATTTGAAGAATATGTGAAACCAGATACTTATAAATGTGGACTATCTTCTCTATTTTCCCCTTTATCCTTCTATTCTACATTTACTGCTATTCTTTATATTTTTCAAGCTTCCTTCACTATGTAAAGGCTATAAATTCTATTACTTATGTGTTTATTTTTCTTGCCAAATTTCAGGTGGAAATTTTTTCCCTGATATATATATATGTATATATATATACATATATATATGTTTTTATTTAAAAATTGGGATACTATAAATCAATGAAGCTATGCCAATAGCCTGAATATTCCAAAACAATAATTTAATTAAATTTATTTTCTATTTTCCTACCCTTCTTTTGTTTAGACAATGTTAAAATGTTACAAATGTTTGAATATATTTCTGTAACTATGTCTCTGTCCCTAACTATTTTATGAGGTATTTGTTTAATTAAAATGTTTACTTTAATTTTAAATAAGATTTTAGGCAACTCCTTAGTTAAATATATATTCATGAATGCTANTTATATTATTAAAATGCTTGTTTTTGATTACAAAAAAGAAGAGAGTTTATTGTATTAATATAAACTATCATGCCTTATATACATAGTCTGTGGAAGTAGGTGTTTTACTGTATACCATACAGACTCTTAATCATTCTGAAAGTCAAGGAGGTCAAGTAATCACTAATACAAGTCTTAAAATCATAAAATTAACACAATAATAATCACTATTCAGTAAGTGACTGCATAATTGAGTAAGAATCAAGTAAGTAATTTTAACATAATCACTTATAATATTTGTTATATTTGTCATTTCTCTGAACAAAAGCCTAGCAAAAGTGATTTAGCTTAATACAGTAGGATTTATGTTGACTCACAATTTCATGATTCATTCATTCACTCACAGTAGACAAGACATGGTGCAANAAGGCAGCAATGAAAGCAGGGAGAGTGTGAGGCAACTGGTTACTGTTTGCCTACAGGCAGGAAGCAGAGGGACATAGATGATGACGCCCAGCTGGCTTCCAGCATTTCCTCTTTATAATCATTAATTATTAATCATGCCAGTGTAGTCGCCCATGTATTGATCATCCAGCCTTGGTTAAACTTCTCTGAAAAACAATTTCACAGATACACACAAATTATATCTCCTATAGAGTGCAGGAGTGTTGACAACTAAATATCTATTTTTTTCATTGCCACAAAGGTATGTGGCCATTTCATAATGCATAATGTGTTACTTTACCTCAAACAGTCCCCAAAATATTAATAATTATAACATTGTTCAAAAATACAGAATCCGAAATCTTCTCTGAGAATCATGACAATCTTTAACTGAGAGCACTCATAAAATGAAAAGAGTAAAACATATACTTACTGATGTGTAATATCACAGAACAAACACTGTCATTCTCAAAGGATAGAATGAAAGGTTAACAAAAAAGACAGAAACAACACAAACAAACAAAAACAAACAGGAACAAAGCAAGCCTCACAGTTTACAGGTTTATGTTTGAATTATAGACTGTTATCTTGCAAAGCTCCGCCCTCAAGCTTGCCTGCAGGGCACACAGTCTTTCTTTTGAACTGACTCTACTCCATGCCAATAGCTTCCCTCAACAGACCTCTCACCATCCTGGAAGCTTCCACTTCCTGAGGGGCGTCTCCACATTTCTTAGCTTCCTGTCGTGGTCTGTTTGTGGACTCTGTGATACTGGAAAAAGTGAGGTTCTCCCTTGGTGTTCTTAGTCTCGTCAACAATAATTCAAGACTAGACTCAAATAACAGCTCAAAGACCGTGTTCTTAAGGTTAAAAGGAAAAAATATACAATCAGGAAAGCTGTAAACCTCAACAGCTGCACATAGGAGAAAGGGGAAGGAATAAAGGCATGACATTTGTGTTACTAGAATGGACGTCTACCACATAGTCACAGGCAGCCACATGGAGGGAAAGAGGGTGTACATTAGAGAAAGAGTAACAAAGCTTAAATCATCAGGTACAAGATGCATTGGTTGAGACCAGCATCTGCAAGAAAGAGAAAGAAAACAAAAAAGGAAAAGCTGCATCTCTCAGAGCCGGACGGAGACAACTGAGCATTATAACTCCTTTTTTTTTTCGTGTGTGTGTGCGTGTGCGTGTGCGTGTGCGTGTGCGTGTGTGTGTGTGTGTGTGTGTGTGTGTGTGTACAGCTCTGGGGGTCAGCACATCCAGATGGAATATAAAATCTCCACCCTGGACAATGCTCAATGAGTCCTTATTGCTGCTTTAACATTTACAGTCAATTCAACCCTGCTACCACTTGTCTTGCCTCATCAGCTCTCTGGAACCTTTGGATGATTTCTATGTGCCTGCGACATTTATATTTTAGATTCATAACAAAATTAGTTCTCTGTGAATCATGTAGATACGATCTGCTGCCAGTTCCAGATGTTGCCAAGCCCCACTTAATTAGCGCNGTAGTGGTTTCTGTGAGTCTTGGTGGCCGAAACTGAGAAAGCGATTTTCCAAGTTGTTTTTGAAAAGGGATCTCTTTTGTCTGAATTCTCAGTTCACGTTCTCTCTATGAAGGTGAAATTGTATTAAGTTGAAGCATTTGGCAAGTGAGGACTTATCTTCNCATTATGTTTCCTATTATCTCAGTGNAACAATTCTCTTTATTGGCATTAATCACTGTAATAATTATACANGCTTTTTCTACACATCTTGTATGCATTTTAATGNTCCCTACACTGCTTTCCTCACCAAATTATTCATTGTTCATATCTTTCTGCACTTTCTCATTGCAGAGCAGACTAAGAGTAGTGACTTCTGACCAAAATGCTCCATTACAACATTCTAGGCCTTTTTTTTTCCCCCCTGAAGCCCTAAACTTTACTTTTTACATTCCTCCAGAAAATACTTTCAAATGTCTATGTGGTAAATAAAGTTTCCTTCTTTGGGTTCTAATCACCATNAATAAGATTATTTAGAAAAGGGTTCAAAGGATGCCAAAGGACATTTCACTAGTGTTTGATAGAAAAAGAAAAGGTCACACAAGCTGTATATCTCAGTCGTTGCCAAGGGGAGAGAAATGGGATAGAAGAAAGTCGTTCCACTAATAAGGGGTCACATACAGACGAGCAGGAGAACAACAGAAGGATGTGGGATGTAGTTTTGGGGAAAAAATATGAGAAAGCACAGAGTGCCTTGAAAAATGAATAGGATTTGTCCAGTGTCCAAAGAAAATGGTACAAGAGCAAGAGAGAGATAGAGATAGAGAGACACATATATACACAGAGAGAGAGACAGATAGACATACACACACACACAAGAGAGAGAGGGACACAGAGAGACAGACAGACACATACACACACACACAGAAAGAGAGATTGAGAGAGACAGACAGACAGACAGACAGACACATACACACACACAAGAGAGAGGGACACAGAGAGACAGACAGACAGATGGACACACACACACAGAAAAAGAGAGAGAGAGAGAGAAATTGCTCCCTCTGAATAACTCCAAAGACTGGGCAGGTAGCATTTGCCAATTGATAGAAACTCTGCAAGTAGCTGAAAGTGGCTGCATCCAGAGAACAGCTTCATGGAAGAATTACAGTTTTGAATTAAAGGAAGAGTNAGTTCTCTTTTCTTCTGACTTCTCTTCAGGTTATCCAGCGTTTCTAGGAAGTAGACTCATATCAGATGATTTGATTGACACACTCCGCTGTATTAATTCTTAAAATAAGAGGATAATGGTATATAATGTGTTGAGTAGCACGGAATAGCAGATTTCTCTCTTCCCAGGGTTACAGGTTGAATTCATACTTTATACTTTTTACAATAAAATATTCTCATTTCTGTTTAGATACTGCAAATCATTCTACTTTTTAACAGAACTAAAGTAGCTTTGCATTAAGGGACATCAANAAAACAAAGATAACTTTATTCTTTCACATATTTTTTTAGGTTGCATAAATGTTTTTATTTCAGAGTGTATTTTATTTTGAATATATGCATGTTCCCCTCCTTGCACTTCTCTCACTTCCTCCCCACATCCCTTCTCCTCTGATTCCATTCCCTTTCTACACCTATTGTATTTTATTTTTTCATGTTTGATTGTTTTGTAATTTAAATACTAAAGAGACACTGACCTTTCCAGAGTTACTATTGATAGGAAAGGTAAGGTCCAAAATCCATGAGGGAGAATTTCATTATCAGTGTGTCCTGTGAGCCCATTAATATCTGTCTAGTTTTCTAACATAAGAGGAAAACAATCAGGTTTATCATACTAAGAACCCCATGCCTTTCTACCATTTTTCCATATTAGTTCCTCTTCTGATAGCTGTGAGCAAATACCTGACATAACTTTAGAAAAGCTATATTTTGGCTCACAGNTTGAGAATACATTTGATCATGAAAGGGAAGGAATGAGGCAAGACTGACTCTTACTGTGCTATAATGCTAATTTCTGAATGATGCTGTCCATATTCAGGGTGAGTCTTCCATCCTCACTCTCTCTGGAAACATTTTATAGTCAGTTAATATTTACAATGAAATGTAACTATCTTATCTACCTGCACTGTTACTTCGCAATAGCTATTAATTTAAACAAATTTAAATCAATAGTGTGGCTTAGGCTATCATTTACGTGATTACTCATAAGCAAGTAAAATTGTATAGTAATCCACAAAACTTATAACAGTTTTTAATCATTCTCCATAATGTGATGACACCATTTACATCAATCAACAACCATTTGAAGAACCATGTGTAATACCATTTCCATTTCTCCTTTCTTTTCCTTAGAACAGATCATCTCAAACATCACAAACACTTCTGTACATCAGAATCTGCTTCATGTCACTCTCTATTAAATTCCAGGCTTTTAATTGTGTGATTGGATCTTTGCTTTANACAGAGCTGTTTTGTATTCAAAAGGGAGAAACTTTTTTTTAAATAGCACTCTGTCTCTTTTAACTTTGCATAGTTGGTGTTCTAAAACAGTGTTATCCAATGAATCGTCTTTAAACCAGTATGCTGAAAACTTAATACACAATTGTGTGGGTAGTCAGTTCTCTATCCCTTCCAATCATGATATATACATNCANATAACCCTAACACTTCCTCACCATTTATTATAAATAATTTATACNCCAATTCAAATGAAAAGTGAAAAGAAGAAATGGACTTAGTTTAAAACACCATCTTTAACCAAGCCAAAACAAAGTTAATCAGAAATTTTAACATCAAATGTTAATGTGTTACACAGATCACATCTTCTTTGTGTTCTTCCTCTAACTCCTTGAATTTAAACATTTCTAGACTAGAATAGTGCTTGAAAATGTTGTATATTTATAGAGGTTTTTGCTTTGTAACATTAGAAATTTATTAACACTTAGCAATCAGTAAACAGTCTATGAGCCAAATTATTTTTCATGAACACGTCCAATCTCAGATATTCATCTGCTGTTTTTGGTGAGCTTTGTAGTATTTTTTCAAACCCAAGTAGCTTGCTAAACAACAGTGATATTCTGATGCTTTTAAGGATAAGTTCTCCACTCTTGCATTAAATAACAAATGCATACTCTCATGAGGATATCTCTAAACCACCACAGATAATTAGAGAGGAAGGTGACACAATGCCCTAGAAATATCAAAAAATCCCTTAGAAATATGCTACTGGACTACTTTTATGAACTAGCTAAAGTTTACAGGATGCCTTCATGAATTTAAATCCATAATTTAATTCATGGTTAAGGGAAAATTTTATACCATGCAGAAAATGAAATAAAAATAAGGATGCAGTAGAAAAATGAAACTTCTTGGCAATCACACAGCACAGAACAGTTGTCAAAGTATTTGCATTATTTGCAAAAATGCTTTTGTTGATTATCTTACAACTTATAATTAACTTACTAAAAATGTATGCAGATCATTAAGACATTACTATTGGTGCTAAGTACATAGTTTCATTTGAAGGTGTGGAATCTAGGTACATNTTAGGCAAAAGAGATCTATTTGACTCACTTTTACTAAAATGAAATGGCATTGGGTCTCTAGTGGGTTTGCATGTGAAGAAACATCACATGCATACTGGGGCAATACATTTGTGGTGGTTTAAATAAGAATGGTCCCAGAAGCTCATATATTTGAATGCTGACTCATTAGAAAGTGGTACTATTTAAGAAGGAATAGGCAGTGTGGCCTTGTTGGAGTAGGAGTTCCCTTATTATAAGAAGTCTGTCACTGCAGTTAGGTTCTGAGGTTTCAAAAGCCCAAGCCAGGTCATTGTCTTCCTTTTCCTGTTGCCTATGGACGAACAAAAGCAGCACTCTCAGCTACTTCTCCAGCACCATATTTGCCAGTATGCCACCATGCTCCCCACCCTGATGAGGATGGACTAAACCTCTGAAACTGTGAGCAGGCCCCACTTAAACATTTTCTTTTGTGAGAGTTGCTGTGGTCATGGTACCCATTATCAGCAACAGAATACAACTAAAACAACATTAGACAAATTCATTGTAATGTAGAGAATGTCATCTGTATGACCACCCTGAAAAAGGATAGACTATAAGATATTTTGCAAAGAAGTTACTNCAAAATCCACTCATTATTATCCTAATATTGAAGTGTGTACCTACATAAAGTTACTAGAGTAGCTTAGCGATGAATATAATTATGTACAAAATCACATGACTTCTTCCAAATAAGAAAAAGGGCTAACTATTAGGAATTTTAAGAAAAGGGATTATTTTTATTGATTTATTTAGATCTTTTNGGGACAAGATCTTTCTAAACAGCCAAGTTTGACTTTGAACTTGAGATCCTACGCTCTCTACTTTGTGAGTTGAGATAACAGATGTTTGATACTGAGTTTGCTTTGGAAAGGTGTTTTTCAGTTGTATAAGCACAAGGCAGAGGTACAAAGAGGGAATATCATACATGCTNTTGGATAATGGATCTTCTGACTTCTTACTAGAACTGTGTTGTTTCAATAGATATCACCAAAAAGCAGTGGGACATTATATTGTCAGGATTCATGACAAATATCTGTGTAACAAGTCTCTTCGGATGTAAACGGCTTTCTGAAATACAACAGTAAGTTAGGATCTGCCAAAAGACATTCAAAATAAGAATATGGAAGCTCCTGAGCTATGGCTTCAGCTTTCTAATTTTGGCAGTAAACACTTTTCTCTATTCATTTGNCAATGAAATTGTAGCACAGAGGAGCATGAGGTCACATTATAACAGGAATATGATGGCATGAGGCATTCTACATCAGAAGTGAAATATATCATATAAATAGTAGGCATTGGACAATTAATGTATGTTCTATTAGAACCCCTACATTACCTGTACCAAAGATGTTCTTAAATTTCAAATCAAGGAACACAAGGACACAAAGAATGATTCCTACTTCTTAATGATCTTCATGAGAAAAGATTTATTTTAGTATCTTTAGTATCAGTAGTTTTCCTATCTATAAGTCAGAATGTCAGGTAGACTTCATACATCTGGAAAAAATAGCTTACAATTTTAGACTAGTNTTCCAATTAAAAGCTTTGAAGAAATAGATAAAAAATTATTCATACAATGGCAGGAATGTAGAAATCTCTTAGAGTTGTATGTGGTTAACCTTTACACAGACTCTAAGATATTTTCTTTTATTTGCCCACTTGATTAAAAACATATATTATCTAAAATATGAAAAACATCATCTGTAATGCTGAAGTAATAGTTGTGAGTTTTTAAATGTTTAATTTTCTGTTGGTCATATTTCTGTTGATNATACCCACCATATGATATGCAACACATTATAGCTAATGTGATTGTTGAAAACAATTCAAGGGAAAGTAACCACTAATATTGAGAGAATTTAAGAGAAATCTTTNCCTGGTATGAAAATTTCTATTTTCTTTTGAAATTTCCTAGACTATTAACCTCTGAGCTTCATGGGGTATAGTTTCCTCATCTCCTGCCAGTAAGGTGAAAGGAGGGCCAACTTAGAGAACCTAAATGTGCTAAGACTAGTGTCAAATACATCATGTCTCTACCACGTTTATCACCGATTCNTCAATAAGTTCACTTATTAAAATTCACATGGCAGACATAATCTAAGAATCTGATCATTAAACTATACTTACAACACTCAGATGTTTTAATGGCACATTCAAGAGAGCGTGTTATCAAGAGACATAAAAGTATGCATAATTCCAAGACTGCTAATGTCAGATCATGGGTATTTTTTTTCCTGCCAGATTCAATATTTGAGGTGTTAGCTACAGCTCACTAGAAAAAAAAAGTCTCAGATATTTATATTATATACCAGTTATAAAATTAGCATCTTGGGGGAGGGGAACTAAATTTTATTGTGACAGGTCACTAGTGTGTCCTGTTGATTAAGGAGAAATACATTCTGCAGTTATTCAAACTATTTCTTAGGTAGTTGCTTCTGTGAATAAAACTTGTATTACAAGTGGAACAACTGTCTTGGTTTGGGTTGATTTAAGGTTCTGGTGAGGCATGGCTAGCTTCTTACTTTAGACTCTCATTCTCACCCTTATGGAAGGGAGAGGACAAGGGAATCCCTGAGTGCTTTCATACAGGCACTAANACAATTCATCAAGGCTCTACAATCATGGGCTAATTGTTCCCCAAAGATTCTGAATACCTATAGCTCATTTAATACTGTCAACCCAGTGCAGAGTGGATTTTATCTCATGAAATTGGAGAGAATCACTTATTCTTTTGCATCTCCTAATCAGATTAATTTAAATTAAGCCTTTATTTTGAATTGTTGATTAATTCATCAGGAAATGAGAACATTTTGGGTGATTCTTACTTAAATTATTTCAAGTCCTTAATAGAGAATTTATTTTCTTCCAATCAAAAGACATTTTTTAGATTTCAATTAACATATTGGAGGTTTAATATTTTTAATAATAAGCAATTCAGGGAGTTCTAGCCACTGTTCACCCATATATATATATATATATATATATATATATATATATATGCCTAGAAACAAAGCAAGGACTAATCCACTGTGTAAAATGCAATTATAAAGTAGTATCTGATCAATTGGATTTCTCTCATCTCTATTCTCTATGCATTAATACAAGCCTTAGACTCAAAAACTGAAATTTATTTAAAACTGTTATAT
>LZPO01097412.1:46563-68589 GCA_001675575.1 Neotoma lepida
TTTTTCCTCTGTCACCAAAGTGAAAAGATGTCACTCACAAAGTCTGTGTCATCTTAGAAGCAGAAAAGACAAATAATCTGTACACACCAATCTAAAAGATAAGGCTGAATGTAGCTTCTTAAGAGTCAGAAATAATTGATGTTTCAGTTTGATAAAGAGATTCCTTAGTCCCAGCAGTGAATCAGTAGGAGTTCTATCTTCATAAGAGGATGAGGCATTTTGTATTATTTAGACACTTACTTTAACGAATATCATTGAAATTAAGAATTGTAATCCATGTCAATGAATCAAATTACTTAAACATCCTCAAGTAGGATGTTTTAATGTAGTCGACATGGTTATTATATTTGAGCAAGTATATGGGTCAGATAAATTGAAACAAAATTAATCATAACATCCATGCCACAGATAATTGTTTGGCTAATGAAAATTCTCTGAACAAAGTAGCCATGCTTATTTAGTAACTCATATTTAGAAAACAATTCAANTATTCAAAACAACTTATAAGTCACTTTAACTTTTAACCCAAATGGTATCGAGCAGAGACCCTGCCCCTGTCTAGTGACAGCCATTGTAAAGCTCCTTTATTTCCATGGGCTACACTAGAAGAACAATAGTTTGATTATGATGGCTGAGAGCTGCTTCCTTCTATTTCCTTCTTTTGGTCACTGAGGCATGCTGGGCTCAGGTGACATTGTGGGTATTATAAATTCCCACATATAAAATGATTTCGCATCTTAGTAGAAAATTATTCTCCTAAGCAAATTCTGCAACTGCAACGAAGTGATTAGCAGCAGAGCTCCATTTAGCAAACTCTTTGAGAAACTCAAGACTGGGAGGCTCAGTGGTTGGAACTTTAATTAAGACAGGAGATGGCAGTAGAAGAGATGCATGTTGGAGCAAGTTGTCAGAATTTAGATCTCAAGCTACTAAGAAAGTTGTGGGGGTGGATTAACACAATCTCTCTTAAGAACATACTGATAATGATCCAGGAATATTCTCACTTGGCTTTCTACATGTATAAAAAATTGCCCCAAAATACCTCCATGAGAACAAGTCTTTTCATTCTGATCATCATCTTTGGGAGGCATCTTTATATACTTTATTGAGACCACAATATATATTTGGAGTGTGTGGATTCAGCTAATGGAGAAATTGATAAGAATTCCATTTCATCATTAAATAAAAGCATCAAACTAAAATAAGTATATTCAAGTGCATATCCACAATGACACTACTGGACATATTAATTTTCTAATTGAGATAGAAATATTCCATATTAATTACACATATAAACATACTTCTTTGTCTCATTCCTGTTTGCTTCCTTGTATTCTTATTTTGAAATTCTTCATAATGATGTTGCAATTTCTGTTTCTTATTCCATTGCAATTAAAGAAATATCTATCATTTTCCTTTAAAATATTAAGATACATACTAACATTAAGAGAATAAGAAGTACAAAAATATTGCCTCCCATTACATTTAATACAATCTTTAAAATACGATACTGTTACTAACGTTTAGGCACTGTATTCACTTACTGGCATTAGTATGATATAATTATGATTCAGTGAGGTCAGCTCTGTATTGTAGCTATGATTAAGTAATTGACAAATGCAGTAAAGGGAATAATTACTTATTTCAGATCACACTTTCATAGAATGAGTTCTACAGTTAACCTAGCTCAATGTATGTGAACAAAATAGTATTTGGACATCAGAATGGTAGAAGGATACTGTTTTATATCAGAGCAGATGAAGAACCAGAGTGTAAACCAGTAAGTGAAGGCATAAGTTGCCCCACAACCTACCAATGACCTTTTTGGAAACATGCTCAAATATTCTCAAATAATGCCATCAGCTGTTAACCAAAAGTATAAACTTGAGTCTGTGTGGGGCAGTTCAGATTAATATAATAAAATTGAGTAACTTGATAAAGAAAATATTTGTTAGCTCCCATTCTAGAGGCTCAATGGCTTGAATTTTATATTGACCTTTCTTCTGTCATGAAAAAAGTGAGTTTTTTTATGTTTTATATATGGTGTTTCTTACCAACAAATAAAGAAGAATATATAGATAGATAGATATAGATAGATAGATGTGTGTGTGTGTTCTTTGATTTTCATGCTGTACTTACAAATAAATTCTTCAGTCACATATTTCAAATGTTTGAGTGTATGATCTAATACATAATTTTGTTCCATAGGGCTAATATCTTAAGTTAGACAAAGCTTTCACTATTTCACTATTGGGATTAATTTCCACAAAAGAATTATTTGACATTATATTTAACAAATTTATAATCATTTCTGCTACTAAAAGTTTTATATTCNAATTTCCATAAAGTATATTTGCTCCTCTTGTTTTATCAGTAATTGTAATATAAATTTAGTATGTCTATTGTAGTCCAACTTTCATTCATGATTCAGAATTTCCTTTATAACTAATTCACATTCTACTTATAGTATCAGTTTAGTATGAGGCTTCTGAAATGCAGCTTGATATATTTTAGAGCATTCATTCCTGGAAATAGCATTGAAGGAACTGAAACATTAAAATGGCTTCTTTTGAGATGACACAAGACCTCCCACAATCATCTAGCTGTTTGTTCTTCAGCTATTAATGCTCTCATTTGAGTGTGAGCCCTAGAGATATTTGTTTCTGTTGAGAATAGTGAGAATAATATAATAGAAATCAGAAAGCCAAAGCAGCTGTCAAGAGAGTNTAGAAACACAAGAATGTAGCCAACAAATACCAGAGGTATGCTGAAGTCATGTCAAGGTCAATGAAATCATTTCAACAGTCAACAGCGATGTTCCTGTAGAGAATGCTGATGTTTCAAACTTAGTGTTTCTTATGAGTATATCATTACTTTTCATTCATCATAAAAGAAAAAGAAGTGCTTTAATTTTCACTGCAAGGTATAATTAATTTTTTATTAAAAGATTTTCTGTTATTTTACATGCCAACCACAGAACAACCTCTCCTCCCTCCTCCTGCCCCCAAGCCTTGCCCCTCAACCCAGCCCCCACCATTCCCACCTCCTCCAAAGCAAGGTCTCCCATGGAAAGTTCCCTGAGCCTGGTACTTTCAGTTGAGGCAGGTCCAAGACCTGCCTCCCTGTGCCAAGGCTGTGCCAGATGTCCTACCATAGGCACTGGGCTCCAAAAAAACAGCTCATGCACCAGGGATGGATCCTGATTCCATTGCCTGGGGGCCCCCTAAACAGTTCAAGCTAAACCACTGTCTTGAGTATCCAGAGGGCCCAGTCCAGCACCATGGGTACTCTACTGCTATTGTTCCACAGTTCATGCATTTCCACTAGTTTGGTTGGCCATCTCAGTACATTTTCCAGTCATGTTCTCCATGTCCCTTGCTCATAGAATCTTTCCTCTCTCACAATAACTGGACTCCTGGTACTCGGGCTGGCGCCGGGGGGCCCTAGGAAGGACACATGGATTGCCCAGTGAGGGAGAACTGGATGAGATCTACATAGGCAGACTGGGGATGGGGGGGGATGGAGAGCAAAAGATGGAGGATGTAAGCATAGGGGAATGGGAGATTCGCGTTGGAACAGGGACACAGTAAGAGAGCAAGGGAAGAGATNCCATGATAAATGAAGACGTCATGGGAATAGGGAGAGAACAGAATGCTAGGGAGGTTCCCAGGAATCTGCAAGGGTGACCCCACCTTAGACTACTGGAGGTATAATTAATTTGATCAAAAATGGAAGCCATATCTTTCTTCTTAAAGTGTTTCTTAACTGTTGAAGTGAAAACTCATTAATACACTAACCATATTCTCTGTGGTAATCTTTCTCCTTACTTTATTGTAAGAATAATTGTACAGGGTAATCCATGCTTCCATTTGCTTATGTGTAAGTATGCATTTCTTTTGTTGAATTGCTTGTAATTCATTGTGATTCTAGAAGGAGAATGTGATATAATTTGTTTGTTTGTTTGTTTGTTTTTAATCAAACACTTTCTTTAAACAATCACCACCACTTTTTGGCATTTTTTTCTGCTCTGGCCTTATCATGCCCAAGAAAAGCCATGATATCTTCATGTTCACGTTCATGCACTATAGCACACACACACACACACACACACACATACACACACAGACATACACAGACATACAAAAATATTTAAAAGGTAATATATTACATATTTTGTTGAATATATATTATTTATCTTTGTTGTGAAGGATTTATTTACACTTAGGCACCTGAAATACAATTAATTTTTCATTTAACTTGCAATGTTTTCTGTTAATTTTTAGATTTTATAGTGGCAACCTGAACCTATTCATACTGGGAGGCAAGCCAGTGTCACAGCAGTCTTGGATCAATTTCTTTTAAAATTACAGAAAGCCATTTTTCTGAAGAAGTAACTTCGCTAACTTGTTCTTATCTCCCTAAAAACATATTGTTATCTTGATTTTCTGGTCANTAAACAACCAATATTTTCTAGAAGACAAGTGCTGCATAATGATTAGTCTTACCAAAATAACCACAGTTGGGATTGCANATAGCAAACACACCTAAAATCTATGGCTTTTTTATACCTGACTCTAAGAAGGTTGTCAAATACTCCTTGCAGCCATCGGGGAATTAAAGAATTGTGCTTCATGGTCCAATTTCTCCCTGTGGAGTAAGGTGAGTGACCCCATCTATAGTCAAGACCAGAGGAAATGTGTCCAATTGGAGTGCAAATTACTAGAGGAGCCAGGCAGAATGTTTGGCCTGTCTTCCTATTNCATTGCTTCTTGCATAATTGCACCCTTTGGATTCTCAGTAAAATTTAGTGTTAGATAANGTCACTGACTTATGTCAGTTGTGACAACTTAATTTTTGTGTAAGCTTACATCCACTGTGTGAGCAGGATTGTTTCTCTGAATTAAATTCATAATGGCTTGGGAAATTTTTAGGAAAAGTAATAATAGATAGGAATTGGTATGTGTTATAAGGCTCTGGTGGCAGAACTATAGCTTGTTCATCTTCAATATGGGGCAGAAAATGAGGTAAATTTATTAAAGGAAATCTTCTGAGTGAAATTTTTATAGAACCAGAAGCAATGAAACTGGGTAAACAGACTGTCAGATAGTTGAAGGCTGATGGAAAGTGGCGATTTTTATTTCTTTTGTGTTATTGAGATAATTGTTTTAGTCCAGAACTCTAAAAGAATGATAGATGAAAATAGGAGAGAAAAATTACACTCCAGTTGTTATGTTCCTGAAGAGTCTTCTTAGAGTTTTCTGCTTTTGGGGTGTCATGAATATTCACTTTCAATTGTGTTCAGTCATAATAATCTAGCTGCAGAAATGTCCAGACAATGGAGAGTCAGGGGGTGGGCATTCTTCTAAGTACTTAATTCATTTTATAGANTGTTATTGAGAAAAGCCTAGTGAGCCTCATTAGCGTATATTCTCATCTTCTCAGTGCTAGTGGTAAGTGCTGGGTGTGGTGGCAAATACATTTAACACCAGAATTTTGGAGATTAAATCAGGAGGGACCTGTGATCAGGGCCAAACTGGCTATACTGTGAGACTGTTAATCAATGAAATCAAATCACAAACACAGNTTCTCATTAACTGTGTNTCAATATTTTATTTATGAGAATATATTAATTCTATATTACAATGGGTGTCATTATGTTATTTTCATACATGTACATAGCATGGTTACATGATAGTTACCCCATTATCTCTATTTCCCTTGCTGTCTTCTCTTTTGTCTTTCCAATTTTCCTTTCTTCTACTTTTAAGTTCTCTCTGTCTCTGTCTGTCTGTCTGTCTGTCTGTCTGTCTGTCTCTCTGTCTCTCTGTGTGTGTGTGTGTGTGTGTGTTTGTGTGTGTTACACACAAACCACTGAAGAACCCCACCCCCCAATAAAACATTATCAGTAGCCCATTCACCTTCCATGACAGGACATGCAGGGATCAATCTTGTGGAGATGTTGTGCAGATAATCTCAATCTCATGTGAGTTCTAAAGTGTAATAGTTGTCATGTGTAGAAGTCAGTGTTATACATGGCTTCATTCTCTTCCCCAGGCTTTTCAATGAAAACCTCTTTATTAGGCTCCTTGAGCCCTAGAGGGCATGTCATAAATATTCCATTTATTTTCCTTATTTCGACAAGTCTGATTCTCTGCTGTCAAAGCTGACCACTGAAAATAGATTCTCTTATTAAAGCCAATGGCAGCACTATTTTATAGGCGTTATTGGAAGTTATTGGAAGATTATTGAGCAACCCACTATATCAATTTATAAAATAAAATGCTAGTAGCTTCTCCACTGGGGTTGGTGTCCTCCCGAGGTTATGATGCCAAGTATGAATTCTCCCCTGTGGAATAAGCATCAAACATAATCAGGAAATGGTTGCTTACTCTTACTATTATTGCCCACATGAGAGACTTGTCCCTATGCTACTAGTGGGCTAATCTTTTATTTTTTTATTAAAAAATTTTCCACTCCTTTTACATACCAACCTCAGGTCCCCCACTCTTCCTTCCTCCTGCCCCGCCAGCTCCCGCTTTCAAACTACCCCCCATTCTCACCACCTCCAAGACAAGGTCTCCCACTGAGAGTCTCTAGAGCCTGGCACTCTCAGCCAAGGCAGGACAAGATCCTCCTCCCTGCGCCAAGACTGTGCCAGGTGTCCCACCACAGGGACTGGGATCCAAAAAGCCAGCCCCTGCACCAGGGACGGAGCTCGGCCTGGTGCCCGGCTGTGAATCTCTGCATCTGCTTCNATCTCTCTCTGGATGAGGGCTCATGGGGGCTTCTCAGCTATGGGATGGAGGATGAGAGCATAAGGGAGCGGGAGGTTCAAGCTGGAACAGGGACAGAGTGGGAGAGCAAGGAAGGAGATAACATGATAAATGGGGAAATCATGGGAAGAGTAGGCTAACCTTGCTTGATAATTCAACAGTATTGTACACAGGCTTCACATGGGAGACTTCCATGCCAGTTCTTCCACAGGAGGCATCTGCATAGCATCTTTGAGCCTTGTCAGTGTTAGGCACCAGGACAGAACATTCTACCCCAGGCCTAGCTGGTCTTCCTGCTCGCAACATGTGTGACATTTTCAACAGCAGTACATTAATAACTATATCTAGTGGTTAACCAAATGAGGGGACAATTGTGCTGTGTGGGGATTTCAGGGATTCCTCTGGCAGACAACTCATATGGAGGTTAAACTCCTCCAATTTTTATTTAATAACCCACTGTTTCAGGAAAAAACTTTATCCATCCACATTGAGTACTTCTAGTCAATTTTTGTTTGTTTCAATTTCCTCTTGTTTGCATGAGCTTACCAAGTATCATATTTCATTGTGAGTTTTTTATACACTGGTAATTTTGGTTTACCCCCACCTCTACCCTTTCACACTTCAACTTTTCTCTACCTGGTGTCTCCTCTTGTAATTTAATAACACAGGTGTTTTACTCTTCTCCCATGTCCATTAAAGAATCCCCTCTGCTTCTCATGGGTTCCATTTACTTTCATTTCCTCCATGTCCACTTGCT
Source organism: Neotoma lepida (assembly GCA_001675575.1). Lineage (NCBI taxonomy): Eukaryota > Metazoa > Chordata > Mammalia > Rodentia > Cricetidae > Neotoma > Neotoma lepida. Next base: position 54,094 of record LZPO01097412.1, read on the forward strand.
TTGTGTTATATACATACACAGAAAAGATAGAGGCTAAAATCTACATTTGAAAAAGGATATTCAGTGTTTGTTTTTCTGAGTCTCACTCATCTTACATAACACAAAATTTTCCATACTATTTCTTTTTTTATACAAAGTCCCTGTCTTAGTTAGTGGTTCTATTGCTGGGAAGAGACACATTGACAACAACAACTCTTATAAAGGAAAACATTTAATTGGATCTGGCTTATAGTTTCAGAGGTTTAGACCATTATCATCATGGAGGGTGGCATGCAGGCAGACAAGGTGCTGGAGGAGCTAAGGGTTCCACATCTTGAACCTCAGGCAGCAGGAAGAGAACTGAGACCCACTACCTCCAACAATGACACATCTCCTAATAGTGTCTTTGGGGGCAATTACATTCAAAGTAGCACAGAATCTAATTTCAATTTTCTTTACAACTAAATTCTGGTACACTGTGTACATGCATCATAATTTCATTAACCATTCATTTATTANTCGACATCCAGACTGATTATCTTTTCTTGTTACTGTAAAAAGTGGAATAATAAAAATTAATGTGCATGGTTTCCTGAGGCAAGATATTTATGTATATTCTCCTCAGAATTACATCTAGGTCATATAGAAGTACTATTTAATCTATTGAAACAAATAAAATATTTGAGATTTCTATAGATATAAGATGTGTTACACATATTTGTGATTAGGATTTAAAATGTATAAATACATTGCTGTGTATTTCTCCATACAATAATAGGACCGTCCTTCAGTTGCTGCATAGTGACAATATAATTTCTTTTATATTTTCTTTATGGTGTTCAGACAAGGCTAGTTACTGTCATTTTCAGGTATATTAGTAGTCAGATGGCACAGTGTATTCTAAATCTTATGTGCCTTTAATAACTGTTCTTAGGAAAAATATTCAGCTGGTGGAATGATTCTATCATGTAAGTTTTATAATCTATTAGATATCTGGGCACCAACCTCAATTCATATATTGCATCATAACTTCCACTGTGGTGGACTGAACATGAAGAACACATTTGGAATTCTATTACCATGCTGATAAATATGCAGTATAAATAACACCATATGATTATTCTAATAGCCATTTGATGTGGGACCTCTCAGATTCTGAAGCTGTGAGAAGTAAATTCCTATTGTTTGTAATTGATTCAGTCTGTGCTATTCGGATACAGAAGCTTCAATAGACAAAGTGATCATCTGTTGTGAATGCAAACTGCAGGAAAAGATAAAATTAGTCCACCTCTTCTAAAAGAAGAAAAGCGAGTTCAAAAGGACCAGATTTATCCTAGCTGCATGAACTGGCTTTCTGGAGCCCATTCCCTGTAAAGGGATACCTTGCTCAGCCTGGATAAGAGGGGAGGGGCTTGGCCCTGTCTGAACTACATATTGTAGACTTTGTTGACTTCCCATTGGAGGAGGCCTTACCCTCTCTGAGGAGTGGATAGGGGTGAGATGGGAAGAATATGGGGCATGAGTTGAAGGAGAGGAGGGAGGGGAAACTGTGGGTGGTATGTAAAATAGAAAAAAATATTTTTAAATAAAAAAATAACATGATAAATCTGCATTACTATTCAACTACAGAAACTTTAATGGTTTGTATATGAAAAAGTATGCCTTTCATCAAAGATATTAACCATGAATATATTAATTAACCACCTTTCTGTAAAACGTCAGGATGATGTCAACATCTACTAGATGCTTAAAGCATTACCATCTACTTCTTCACAAAAATGTATCCCATAACCAACAGAAGAATCACATTTTCAATATATATATATATATATATATATATATCACATAAATATGCTGACTTAACCTCAAGATGAATTATCTGATGTTTGCATACACATATAGCATTAATATTTATCATCTGCTTATTTTATCTCATATGTCTAAGACTATATTATGACATCCTTTTTTTAAGTATATTGGCCACTAAGTAAGCACAACAGTGAGACAAATTATAACTGAAGAGAAGAAGAACATTAGTNATTAATGCTTAAAAGCATGACATTTTAATTATTATTTCATTTAGTAGTTAGTCTAAGTATTTTTGTATCTATATTGTAAATTAACAATTTAGAATCATTGTACATTTTATTATTGTGATGTTGAAATTTTCTTAGTTCATTTTGTATTTGTGGTACATCTACTCCATGTGTCTTAAAATTCATTTAAATTTTAGAGTTTTGAAACAGATCTGTTAAACTTATGATTTCATACCTACCAATTTGCTGTTCTTTTCCTACATCTCCAGTATTTTTATAATTGCTATACTTCATAATGAAAGAAACACTTGCCTGTATATATATATATATATATATATATATATTTAAATTTATTCTTTTTTCATATAATACATCCTGGCCACAACCTCTCTTTTTCTTCTCCTCCCACTGGCCACATCCCCTCTCTTCCTGATACACTGCTTATATGGTTTTGTTTTGTTTGTTGTTTTTGTATTTTAAGAAACCTTCCTGGTCCACATAGTAAATTTCAAGACAGTCGGGAATACACAAAGAGACTCTGTCTCAAAAAACAGCAAATCGGGCAGTGGTGGTGCACACCTTTAATCCCAGCACTCAGGGTGGCAGAAATAGGTGGATCTTTGTGAGTTCAAAGCAAGCCTGGACTACAGAGGGAGTTCCAGCACAGCCAGAACCAGAGCTTCACAGGGAAACCCTGTCTTAGAAATCCAAAATAATAATAATAATANTATTAATAATAATAATAATAATAATCACAAAAGCAAACAAAAAACAGCAAACATGCTAGAATCACAAAAAAGGGAAATATCTTCTGAAAAATAACTGTATAAATTTTATTTTAAAATAAACATTGTTCAAGCTATAAAAAGAAGAAAAGATGGGTTCATCCCTGTGGACTCTCCGGGACTTCCCTGGCACTCTGTTTCTCCCTATTCCCATGATTTCCCCATTTATCATGTTATCTCCTTCCTTGCTCTCTCTCTGTCCCTGTTCCAGCTCAAACCTCCCAATACCTTACGCTCTCATCCTCCCTCCCTTGCCCCCCATTTCCTCCCCCTCAATCTTATTCAGCCCATGTAGATCTCATCCATTTCTCCCTCGCTGGGCCATCCATGCTTCCCTCCTAGGTTCCTCCCTGTAGCTGTAAGTTGCAGTCTAATTATCCCTTGCTTCACATCTAGTATCCACCTATGAGTGAGTACATACCATGTTTGACCTTCTGGGACTGGAAATAATTGATAGGGTGCCTGAACTGGCCTGATCCAGTGATCACATGGATGAATACCCTAACTGCCACCATGGAGCCCTCATCCAGTGACTGATGGAGACAGATGTGGGCACCGGAAGGAGAACCAGGAGCCCAATCAATGGGAGACAGGGGGCCCTCTATGAGCAAGGGACTATGAGATCATGATGGGAGGGTGTGCAGAGATGGCCAGCCAAACTAGTGGAGACGCATGAACTATGGCCCCATGGCTGAGAAGCCCCTATGGGCCCTCATCCAGAGACAGATGGAAGCAGATGCAGAGATTAACGGCCTGGCGCCAGACAGAGCTCCAGGAGTTCAACTGATGGGAGAGAGGCGAGGTTCTAGGAACAAGGGACATTGAGATCATGAAACTAGCCAAGCTGGTGGAAATGCATGAACTGTGGACCAATAACTGTGAAGCCCCCCATGGTACTGAACTGGGCCCTCTGGAGGCTTNAGACAGTTGTTTGGCTTGAAGTGTTTGAGGGCCNGCAAGCAGTGGGATGGGGATCCATCCCTGGTACAGGGGCTGACTTTATGGAGCCCAATGCCTGTGGTGGGACACCTGGCACAGTCTTGGCGCAGGGAGGAGGGTCTTTTCCTGCCTTGGCTGAGAGTGCCAGACTCAGGGGACTATCAAGACCTTGTTTTGGAAGAGGTAGGAGTAGGGGTAGGTTGATGGGGGTAGCTGTCGGGGCGGGAGGAGGGAGGAGAGGGGGATCTGAGGTTGGTGTGTAAAAGGAGTGGAAGATCTTTTTAATAATGATTTAAAAAAAGAAAAAAAATTAGGCTCACTTTACTCTTGGCAGTTTTAGTGAGGCCAGTAATAGTTTGTGTCTGATTATGAGTATTGGCTCTTTTGAGGAGAGTCTGTTAGTAAAAACCTTCTATTAATTAATTTTCACATCAATTCTCTGTATTCACGGTGGTGCCTAATGTTGGCTGTCAACTTGACCACTCCTAGAATTAAGTAACATCCAAACTCCTGAGGACACCAATGAGGTGAGGGATTTTTCTTGGCTGGATTATTTGAGGTAGAAGACTGATCCTAAAACCGTATCATTGGAGGCAAGAAGATCGCTAAATCTAGGCCACACCATCTAGTGGCAGCCCATATCAAAGGATATAAATGAAGAAAGTTTGAGAGCTTCTGTCTTTGTGCATTCAGTCTGGCTAGCAAGTTCATCTATCTTGTTCTGGACACAGTCCTTCAACGGTGTTAGAAAAGACTATTGTGAGATTCCAACATGAACTGAAAACCAATCAATCCATATATATATATATATAGTTATAATTATAGTTATAGGTATAATTATTGATATACATCTAGTAAATATTCACAAAATGAAATTTTTGTTATTGTGGTTTCTGTTGCTTTTCTAGTCATACTGCCTAATCTTCACAGCTAAAACCAGCAAGGCCGGATAGTACAACCACTCTCCTAGTAACTTTACTTCATTGGGCAGCTGGTCTCCTTGCACTTATATTAATTAGAAATCAATTCATTAGCACCTCTTTGTCATTATAGCCCAGATTTCTTCAATATTTTACTTGCTAATCATTTTAAATATGTAGCCATCCTCACACTACTCAATAATGAAACACTTAAATAAAAAAGTAGAGATCCTCTTCATCCTGTTAATATGAGTATGAGACTCTGCAAGATAATCAAGAGTGANGGACCAGCCCATCCATTTCAAAGAAATTAAACTTTGAAATATTGTCTTATTCCTCAGGATTCCTATCATGTGCATATAAAATTTAGAAAAAGATAAAAATAAAACTACCATGTTGCTGAGGATGTAGGGAAAATGTAGCCAACATGGCATCTTGATCATAACTTTTTTAGTAAAGGACAATAGCATTTAAAGCTGTCATCAACAGAAGCAGCTTTCTCATGCATATAACTTATGGCAGATCACATAGTTCATCACCAGTCTTTTTGTACTATGATATACTCACAATGGTTCTTATTTTTCTTTATTTTTTTCTACATTATTCCTCAAGAACCTGGCACAGCTATATCTGAATGGAATGTCAGAATTTATATAGCCAGCACAGCTGTCTGACAAGGATCCGTGAAATTTGAGCCATATGATGGCTGCCATGCCACCTTTAGTTTTCATCTCCACCTGTTATATANTTGAGGGATTTTTAATATTTTTACAATTTGGGCATATGGAATTGGTCAAAAATATCTTATGAATCATTTAAGCCTTTTCCCAGAAGTATTGCTTCTAAACTTCCCCAGGACAGTCCTGAAAATACTATTCTCCTTGCTTTTAGGGAGATAGCCTTATCTACTTGAAGGTCTTTCTTATACCTTGGAGGCTTTGACACATAAAGAAGTCAGAGGTCTCTTCATGAGGCTATGAGACATTCTTGAAACATCTGTCCCTGTACTTACACAGGAACAAGATACTCAAAGCAAAGTAAACTTAAAAATTTCAACAAGATTTCAAGGGCTAGAGGAGTTGGCCACAGTTCAGCATACAATCCTCTTTCCACTGTACAATCAGACAATTACATGACATACACTTTACCCTATATAGAGACATACTGATGAGCAACGTANGGAGTGGAAAGATAATAAAAGTATGAGACGTCAGGACCTCCCTTTCTTAGAAAAGTTAGCAAATGCAGAGTCACAATAATGTCATATGATCAAGGAACATCAGAATGCCAGGATTAGACATATAGACAAATTCTATAAAGATATAAATATTGTATTATGCCAGAATTTGAATAATAAATGCAGCATCTTTAGCCTGAGGATGCTTTCCGGGCATTCTGACCATTAAGAGTTAATAATACACTGCTTGGGACATGGCAAAATGCCCAGAGTGGATTGATGATTTGTTTTGCTCTAGTGTCCTTGAAGCAACCAAAGTTACCAGCCTGAGAACAAGCTGTCATATGCCTCTAGATTCTTAAAAATTGGGTTATGGGGTTAATGAGTAAGAATGATAACTCTGTTTATTAATGATGTTAAAACTTTAGGAGAAATGATCAGAAATGTTAATTGTGTTCCATCATAGTTTATTAATGACTAAAAGATGAACAAAAGGAAGTGAAACACATGTCCAAAAGCAAAACTGATATGATGTATGTTTTGGAGCATCATGAATGTGTCCCTGCTTACTAAACTCAATATAAATAAAGTAGCATTCTGGCTGCTAGTCAGTCAGGCTACAAGATTCTCCCGACCACTATAGACTGGCTTACTTCCTTCCTCTGCCCACTCCTTACAGCCTCTGCTGGGACCCATCCACCACCAGGGATGGCTCCCTGCAACAATCCAACAATGTTTTACAACAGGTATTCCAAAGATGATTCCATGTAAATTCGCATTTCCACAGCATAATAAAATAAAATAAAATGCAATACACATACATATACACATATTTTCATGTACACAAATATACACACAAATGCACTCAATTAAATTATAAAATATTCAATTGGCTTAAAATATTTTAAAGTAGTCATGCAGAACACTAAAGAAATGAATACACACAGACACTTTGTTTCCACATTTACTTTCAGAATTCTATAGAGAGACGAAAATCTACATTTTGTATTTAAGTAAAGCTACTTGATAGGAAAAATAAGACCTTTAAATAAATATGACATTTTAAAATAAGATTTCATGCTAAGAATATTCTCACATTTTAAGAGTTTAAAATTTTAAATGATGATATGAGTGGATCAGCTAGTGACTAGTGGTTAAATCAAGACTCTTTCAAAGATGCAATTTATAGCTGAGAGAGGAGTGTAAAGTGAGNGTACTTTGAAGTGACCATATGTTTTCAGAGGCTGTGGACCATAAAGTGAATGTTGCAGAAAATGAAGAAGGCATATGGATGGAGACTGCTGTCACCTACTGACCTGTAAATGAAGATGATGGCAAATGCAGGGGCACAGTCGTTAGTTCACATGAAAACACACAGGGCCATCCTCAAGTTTATGATTTAGTGGAACATAAACCATGTTTTCCATTGTTGACTATGTAGCTTTCTCCACACTTACAGGAATTCACGATCATTAGGTTGTAATTCTCGATTGCAATTTTGGAAAATCAAAGTAGTTCTAAGATCACTGTTCTATCTCTTTCTTTAGAGGATTATTAATAATTAAGCATCTTATTCCTGTTTATTTTTACCTCACTATGTTAATGTGTGAATTAAGATACTAGAATATAATAGTTTATGTTATAGTTGAATATAGTGATAGATCATTTTGTTTGAAGCAAACAAGANCATACTAAAATTGTTCTATATTTCAAACTGTAACCTCTAACTGAAGAATTTAAGTTACAAATATTATTATTATTTATATTTTCATATTTGCACACAAACATGCTATTAATGCCACAAAAGGATTTTCTAAAAAATGAATAAATGCTAGAAATATATTATATATATATTTTTTCTGATGCACTTTCTTTTTGGATATGTATGTGAACATATGTATTATTATTCATATTCATATACTAGTTCTATTACTTATTCTCCTGTAATTATATGTGAAATACAATTTGGGAATATTTAATTATGGCACTTTATATATAAATATTTTGTTCTCATTTTTCCATTTTTTAAAAATATTTATTTTTATTTTAGTTATATGAATGTTTTGCCTGCATATGTACAAATGTGTACTATATTCATGCTGAGGGACCAAAGTAGTCAGAAAATAAATATATCCCAGGAATGAGAGTTCCAGGGAGTTGTGAGCTTTCATGTTGCTGCTGGGAACTGAATCCAGGATACTGCAGCTGCAACAAGTNTTCCTAACTTCTGAGTCATCTCTCTACCCATGCCCTATGATATTATTCATCTGCTTCCTTCAAACCCTCTCAGATCATCTATCTAGCTGACTCCCTGAGCCACCCACTTCAACGCTAATATTGCGTGTGGTCCATTATTCTCTCCCTTTCTCCACTCTAAGATTTTTTAAACCTTGTTTTTTTTTCCCTTTGTATTGTTATAACCCACAATCCCTACCCTTGACATAAATATAAATCTAGATGTTGCATTTGGACAGAAAAAGTGTAATATTTGTCTTTAATGTATGACTTCTATATAACAATGACTTCTAGGTCCATCAATATTCCCTAAAAGTGTTCTGATTTTATATTATTTTACAGCTGAAGAGAATCTCATTACTTATATGTATAACATTGTCCTTATCCCTGCGTTTCAATCTTAAGATCTAGGACATTCCTTAGGATTTCCCTTTCTTAGCTGTTGTGGATATTACTGCAAGACATATAGATATACATTATTTCTATGACACTGTACTTCTTGTGTATACCNAGAAACAGTATTGCTAAACAATAATGTAGTATTCTTTTTCTTTTCTTTTGTTAGCTTTTGTTGTTCTTATTTCTTTGAGACACCTTCATACTTCTTTCTACTTGTTAATTTTCTTCCAGTTATATGTTTAGGTTCCACTTTATGAGCATGGTTTCTTCTCTCCATGACCATCAGTATTAATGGGTAGAGATGGAATCTCAAAATAATTTTAATCTTAATTTCCTTAATGATTAAAAATATTGACCATTTTTCAAAATATTTCTTAAATATTAATATTATTTGAATATATATATAAACTTGTTTATTGATGGATAACTTAGTTGCTTTTGTTTATTTTCTGCATTCCATTAGGTCTCTTCAGCCACTGCTTTTAGGCATATTTGTTTGTAGGAAATTCATACACTATTACATTATTCATTTGTGCTCCCTAGTATTTTAAGGTGTTTATAACTTACTTTCCTTTTAGAACTGACTTGACTATATCTCAGAGCTATTGANAANTTTTTATATATTTCCTATTTCTAGCAATTTTAGCTTATTCTTTCATTTCTTTAAAGAACCTGTGATCAATCAAGTAAGGCCTAGACTGGCCTCAACCTTACAATCCTTCAGTCTCCCAAGTGTTGAAATTTTAAGTAAGCACTGCCATGTCCAGTGTGACTTTAATCAATTCTAATAATGTCCCCTTGTGTCTCTGAACAATATTCTTTAATGAATATCTCATTAGGCATCTAATGGTTTGTTCTCTTCTTGTCTGTAACCTCCAAAAAGGGGCTACTCCTAGTTGGTCTGATTTCATCCCACACTGGGAAAGAAGAATAAAAGACATATNTCAAGGAGTTGGAGCAAATGAACCTTTATGGCTACATTTCAGTAGCTGAGAGTTGTAGAAGGAGCAATATTAGATGAAGCATATATGAAGTTCAGTCTGTTAGTTCTATGAGTAATGTCTTAACATTTCAAAAATCTTACCCCACACCNCAGAAGAGGAAGAAGAAAGAGTGTAAGAGCCAGACAGGATGGAGGACATCAGAAGAAGACAGCCTCCTGAGTCAGTTGAGCAAGGCTAATATGACCTTATAGAGTCTGATGCAGAAAGCACAGGGCCAAGAAGTATCTGCAACAGGTCTTCCATGTGTANATTATGGCTTTCAGCTTAGTATTTTTATGGGTCTTCTGACTGTGTGAATGAGTGGGTCTCTGATCGTTGTACCTGCTCTTGGTGCTCTTTTCCTCCTGTTGAGTTGCTTTGTCCAGTATAAATGGATAGTTTTTTTTTCTTTCTTTCTTATTATATTTTCTGTTGTCACGTTTGGTTTTCATCTCTTAGAAGCTTTTCTTTTGCTAATGAATGACAGAAAAGGGGTNTGTCCTAAGGGGAGGAGGTGAGAAAGAATAGGAAGAAGTACAAAAGAGGAGAAACTATAATCAGGATACATAATATGAGGAAAGAATTTATTTTCAATAATAAAATGTGTGTCTCATCTACTACTCAATTCAGACTCTGTTGTATAGCTATTTCTTTTTGGCACAACCTGACCATTGTCATTAGGAAGCAGAGNTGTTATGATGACTTATACAAGACTGGGGGTTTGGCAGTGAAATAAGCAGAATGATTCTGGAGATACCCAAGACTCTGGTAATGACAATTAAGCTGTCAACATCCCTTCTGGAAGGCAAACCGATGCTCATTAAACACTCAGTTGAGACTCTAGTCACTGTTCTCTCTACAATAGCTGCATGTGGACTTGGTTGATACAGAGTAGGCAGGAAGTGAAAAGCTGGCTGGGATGGGACTCTGTTCATGTGGCTACCTTGCTTCTGTAACTAACTCTAATAAATTCATTGGTTCAAAAAAATTAGATTCCTTTAGAAAAAGTTGTAGTTCTACAGAATACTTAGAAATAACATTTAGTCATTGGGCTTTACAAAATCACACTTAATGAACATAAATGTATATTAAAAATGAATTACGTATTTACAGATTTTTCAAAGTCATATACCTGTTATGAATTAGGATGCATTTATCTTTTTTTAAAGAGAATAGTTATAATCTAATTAGGAATACATAAGCATAATATCTGGGAAAGGTTATTAACTATTATATTTAGTTTAGAATACATTGTTAAGCTATATATTTTAGAATATAATACATGTATAAAATACCCAGGTACTGCTAGGGGACATTTTTCTGTGTATTGTGAATATATCTTGCTCCGATTGGTTGATAAATAAAACTGCATTGGCCTATGGCAAGGCAGTTTAGAGGCAGGAAGGAAATCCAGGCAGATATCCAGAAAGAAGAAAAGCAGAGTGAAAACAACGCCAGCCTGCCGCCCAAAGAACAGCATGCCAGTAGGCTGGTAAGCTATGGAACACATGCCAAGACATAGATTAATAGAAATGGGTTAATTTAAGATATGAGAGCTATCTAGCAAGAAGCCTGAGCTATTAGGCCACACAGTTTGTAAATAGTATAAGCCTCTGTGTGTTTACTTGGGTCTGAGCAGCTGCGGGGCCATGGGTGAGAGAGATTTCTCTGGACTGCAGGGGCAGGACGCAGGAATATTTCTGACTGCAAGATTCAATTAGTATCACTGCACAAAAGATACACATAGGTATTTTTATGGTTTACTTTAGCATCTATTGGTGAAAGAATGTCAAAATATCCCGCAATCTGTGTCATAGTAGGGAAGATAGAGTGTTAGTGTTGATGAACAGCACAATTTTATGTATCTTACAANACTAGAGAAAAGTGCTAGATATTACAACTGAATTATGAACAAGTGTAGCTCNTAACAATAACAAAATGGGTGGGGAATTTTTTTTTTTTAAATTATCCATTTACCTAGGAATTTATGGTGGATGGAAGCATATGCCACACAGTATGGTAACTTGACTGTTAGAAACAGATTTAATGAGTTGTGGACAGTTTAGACCACATGCTGAGAGAGTGGATGGGACAATGATGGGACAAGGAAGCATTGGACAACACCTTGATCAAGATAACTTATCCTTGCATCTTGCTTTCANTATGTTTGTTAGTACTTTGACAAAGGACCTGGTGAGTTAAGATTCATAGTCACAAGAAAACTCATGTTGTGTGAAAGGTCTCCAGAATCTTCTTCCACATTTTTTTTTTTTTTTGGTTTTTCGAGACAAGGTTTCTCTGTGTAGCTTTGGCACCTTTCCTGGAACTCACTCGGTAGCCCAGGCTGGCCTCGAACTCACAGAGATCTGCCTGCCTCTGCCTCCCGNGTGCTGGGGTTAAAGGCGTGCNCCACCACTGCCTGGCGCTTCTTCCACATATTTAGAGAATGAAATTTAAGGGCTATGGAAAGTAAATTTATAAATACATCCTATCACAGATAATTCATAGAGTGGCACTTAAAAGAAAGACAGCAGAGCTCCTGTATAAAAGGAGCAGGCCATCTTAAACGGGTAAAACTGATGGCCACTGACTTGAAGTTAATTTGACTTTAACATGTATTAGTATGGAGAGTGAGTAATCTAGTTTGTCTTATNGGCCATTCATAAGATGCCCAGGCACTTATTTTTCGGTTTTGTCATCATATAATTTCCAGAAAGATTTGCTCAGTAGAGGAAGATACACATTACTCTTTCCTCCCTACCCACAAAAGAAAAAACAAAAAACCAAAAACAACAACAACAAAAAAACACTTAGAAAGTTCAACATATAAAACTCCATTTTACATGAATTTTATATGTTTACATTGTATCATATATTCTTTTTTAAATTTATTTTTATCAATTAGTGTTTCCAAACCTCCCTTCTNCCAGTTTCTGTCCCCAACCTTCCCTCTTCCCCTACTCCTATCCATTTCTCCTTTCTCTTGTACAAAAGGCAGGTTTCCATGTAGATCAGCCAGCCATGGTACATCAAACTGCAGTAAGTCTAGTCACCTCCTCTCCTACTAAGGCTGGATGAGGCAGCCCAGTAGGAAACAAGTGTGACAAATGCATGTAACAAAGTCAGAGACAGCCCCTGCTCCACAGTTAGGAGGGCCACAAGAAGGCCAAGTCACACAACTGTAATATAAATGCATAGGGCTTAGGTCAGTCCCATACAGGCTCCCCTGTTGGCAGTTCAGTCTCTGTGAGCCCAGGTGAGCCCAGGTGAGCCCAGGTGAGCCCAGGTTAGTTTATTCTGTGCTTTTCATGTGATGTCCTTGGCCCCTCTGGCTCTCACAACCCTTCCTCCCGCTGTTCCACATGACTTCCTGAGGTCTGACTATGGTCTGTTTGTGGGTTTCAGCATCTCTTTCCTTGCTGAGTGAGGCCTCTCTGATGGCCTTTTTTCCAGGCAACAATCTATGAGTATAGCAGAATACAATTAGGAACAATTTCATTGTCTATCATGTACTGTTTAGGTGCAGAATTTAATTAGCATGTAATCGAGGCTAAAATTACAATTTTCCTAAGTCAATCTTCTTAGTACTGAGTCTACAGGTATTTATCAGCATGTCCAGATCATTCTTTCATGTATTCTTTTAGGTGTAAGTACTGTATAGCACTTACTTGCTAATTGAAATTATTTATAAGGGCAATGCCACAAACTAGAAGTATAAATAAGAATCAATGATCTAGTAGAAATGGTGTTCTTTGTTGGAAAACAGTGATATATAATAGTTATAAAATATCTCTCCTCAGTCAATTTATATTTTCTGTTCACTGGAAGAATGTTCTATGTTATCCAAAAGTTATATTTTACTTGAAATATATAGATCACCAAAGGTGATATAAACAATATTTCTACTTGCAAGGAATGAGNTATTATCAGAAATCACTTTATCTCTGAAAGATNAGTGGGTTCAAAAGCCATTCCCAAAATAGAATTTACAGTTCCTAGGTTATATAAAGGGACACATGAAAATTGACAGAAATTTTTATTAAGTTTTTCTTTTGCCAAAAGCAATATTCAAATTTTGAAACTCATATACCAGTTTCTTCTTGAAAAGAAATAAAGATAATGTAAGAATGTTATGAAAATGGAAAAACATATTGACTTCTTTAGTTTATGAATATAATAATTTTTATTTGTTAAGTATTGTATTTCTCTCAAAAGCAAGCATCTTAATCCTGGTTCTAGAGGACAAATTCTTCCCCAGATATAATTGACTTTATTTCCTTTGTGTTGCTTTTGTTTTGTTTTTATCAAAACAACAAAAATGTTTCCAAAGAGCAAAGACAAGTTATTTTCAATGGTCTGAGTGAGAATACTGGTATATAGANAAGGGAATTTTAGGTACTAAAACTTTTGAGAGCTATAGATAGCCTTTGAGAGCTGAACGAATTTTGGCAATTTCTACTCACTACATAAAGTAGAACTTCCTTTTCAGAATTTGAGCCCAATCAGCCTTTTATATGCAATTTCTCACAACAGACATATAAATAAATTTCAGTCTTGTTGGACTTTGGATATATACTCAAACTTTTCTGATTCCAGCCACCCCAAATATTAAGGAGGAAGCAAAATCTTACTAAAATGACTAGATCATAGTAAGATGACTAAATTCACAGCAGATTCATAGTAAATTCATAAAGTATGAAATTAAGGAAAGCACCAGAAAATTCACTTCACATTCATGAATGCACTATCAAAAGATGATATTACTGACTATATACATAGTAGAACATGTGAAGCAGTTAAGTCTTTCCCAATGAATAGTATTTAGTTGGGCTAACAATTATGTTTATTAAAAGTTAATTTTTNAAAACTTTTAATGGCACAATTTTGAGCACATTGTTTCTTTATACTCCTGCATGAAGAAATTTATTCATTATTTTGAACAGCTAAAGAAACACAGTGTGACATCTTTCTTCTATGTACTAGAACCTGATTTGCATCATTCTGCATTCATGCTGCAGGTCATATTTGGGTTGTGTAGACAGA